>JBBJLR010032708.1:0-12528 GCA_037577145.1 Brachypetersius gabonensis
ACACACACACACACACACACACACACACACACACACACACACACACACACACACACACACACACACACATGCATTATTCATTGTTGGGGTTGGCTGCAAGGCTTCTGAGTGAAGACAGTGAGCCCAGGCCTGGAAATCGATTTTCCACTCCAGTGTCGGTGTAAGTATGTGTGTGTGTGAGTAAGAATGAAGCATTGATCTCCTGAACGAAAGCACGCCGCTCTGTTTATCACTGCTGTCCAATTACATTGGAACGGAGGAGGTCATGGACACTGAAATAACCTCAGAAGACCTGAGGAGGGGAGATTTCAAGTAGCACAGAAGGCATCACTACTCTTCTCTTTGTCCCTCCGTCCCAAGGCCATATCCATGAGTCAACACTGAGGGGGACCAAATCTACTGCAAAATTCTCTACTCTCTAATAGACTCGCTTATGTGGTTTCTGACACTGTACAACTCACAGTTATCAACAGAGATGGACTGAAGGAGGCCTACATTAGCATACCCAAAAACAGCAGAAGCCTGACTATTTTATGTCAAAGTGTCTTAGGGCTGTACAACACATCGCCTGTTAGTCATCCTACCGACATCAGACTCTGATATACTCTGCAATACTGATTTTAAAGAAGGCAGCAATATGAGCCTCTGACCAATCACAGTGTTTCTGACAGGGTGACCAATCACAGTTCCAGGTAAGTTACTGGGTGTTCATGTAATCCAACAAAACTCTAATTATTTTCATCTTTAACCATTCAACAGTCCAATCAAGGATTGGCTAAGGTGTTTTAAAGGGCTCATATTCTAAATTGTAATCCCCTTTCAATTTTCCATCATGTTTTTGTGGGTTTGTGCCCCAAAAGCATAAATCATAATTCATCATAATTCATTCCTACCAATTTCTTGTTTATTCTTATTTTGCACCTTTAAGACTGATATACGTAAATCATCTATTTTCTTATATGGCCCCCCCCTCCAGTTTTGCCCCCCTCCTCTCTCTGTCCAATTTGCTCAGATAAGCTGCATCCAGATCCCTATTGTTGATGATGGACAGCGGATTCTATAAAAGAAGGTGAATGAGAGGTGCTCAGAAGATCTCACAGCTTTACAAGTCCATATGGGGTTGTCACCGTACAAGTGTTTGGGTTTTATAGTGAAACAGTTGGTCAGTGATATGCCAAGAAGAGCTTATCCAGACCTCATTTATTACTTCGCACTGTCATCATCCACCCTGATGTACCATAGATGCGTTCAGTGTGGTGTGTTGAGCATATGTGATGGCACGTCTTCTTACTGGCAAGTATAAAAACAATGCCATTCAGCTCCGGTGACCCTGCAGAGATACTGTATATAAAAGGAGGAGAGCAGATGCCTGGGCTTGGGCGAACGCCAGGGCTGAAACGAGGCCTTCTGTATATTATTACAGCAAGAGTGCAGGCTCAGGCTGTATGGAGGAAACCAATACTGCTGATTTCCAAGAGCCCTTTGATCCCGGTGGGTGTTTCCTCACAAAAAATATCCTGCAGATGCATATTTACATCTACTCCAGTGTTCAAAACACTTCTCATTAGTTTCTGGCCTCTACTTTTGCCCTATTCCCTGCTGTCATCCCACTATTACACACATAACCAGTCAAACGTTTTTGCACACACTGAGATTTTCTACATTTGCATGTTACCTAATATTTGCTAAATAAACACTCAGTATTCTTTGCTGACAAACACATTTATAGTATGTTCACCCTTTGAGTTCCTTTATTAGCCATCAGGAATGACACACAAAAGCCACCAAATACAATTATAATTATAATGTGGATCACGAGACAATTGTTAGATATGTAACAAGCTATTAAGTAATGAAACGGTTAACTAGAATATTTAACAGGTAAAAAAGAGCCTAGTCACTAGGATGTCACCGTTGGCACCGTTACAAATTTTTTCATCCTGCAAAGGAAATTTGTTGTATATTTGACATTTTTATTTATAGTTGTTCCCTCAACAACTTGCCAGTGTTTAACAAGAATTAGGATCTGCAGTATACAAAATAAATGGGTATGTGGCAAAAACCTGTGGTGTGCAAGAATGTTTGGCTCAGGTTCACACCAAGTCTCACGCATTCAGTTTCACACCAAGCCTCCTCTTGTATCCCCTGAAAACCAACTGAGCTTCTCAGTGCATTTTGGGTAGAACAGCCATAGACAGCAGCAATCGATGTGTTTCTAAATTTGAAAAGCTTTTCACCCGAAATCCATAATTTAACAGCATTCCCGGCTGTGATCCGAGTTCTTCAAAGAAAAACTATAGAGGCTCTTATGGACGAATATCAACAACGGAAACATATTTATATATATATATATATATATATATTATATATATATAGTCTTTTTTTAATCAATATAATGTTAAAATACCAAATACAAGGCAAAACACAATTTCAACCTTTGGCTTATTTCCATTTGGGTTGTGATGATACATGGTATTTAAAAACAAATAAATAATAGAAATTGATCTCAATATAAATAATTTTGTACAGTTCTTATCGGTATCTGGGGCAGTTAACATTTGTACTAGGTGGGGGCAACAAGGAGAGTTTTAAAGGTCCCATGGCATGTAAATTTCACTTTATGAGATTTTTTCACATTAATATGAGTTCCCCTAACCTGTCTATGGTCCTGCAGTGGCTAGAAATGGCAATAGTTGTAAAGAGTGCCTTGATCTTTCTGCTCCACCATTGAGAGAACGACAGCTCAGATGGCCCGATCTGGAATTTTCCCCGTATGAGGACATACCTTTCTCATGCTTTACCCACTTGGCTCACCCAGAGAATTTCATCCCCTCCCCTAAAAAATTAGCTCCACCGACTGTCAATGCTATCGTGTGAGAGACCACTTTTTCCTCTAGAGACATCATGGCTTGCAAACGAGCAAAGCATGGCAGTTGCTCGGTGCTTAGATGATAAATAAGCACAAAGTTCCTTTACACCAGCCTCTGAAGAACTAGCGAGTTAATTTTATTTTTGGAGACGTCCTGCTGTCCTGCTTCTTCAGCTGCTTCTCCATCTGGATCATATTCTGGGTCAAACTGTAAAGCTTGAACGCCTGCATGTCTACGAGCCATTCCTATACACTGTAAACATTAGCGCATGGTCCTGTGGTCGCAAGCTGATCCCTCCCCCACCTTCCACCTTGCCCTGCCTTTCTCCTCATCCTTATCATTTAAAGCTCCAGACACAGAAAAGGCACGTCCTCTAGAAATCTCATGGTGGGACTGGCTCTGAGTGGCTGTAATTCTGCACCAAGGCTGAATTTCGGAAAGATACTTCAGATACAGTATTAGGGGACCACTAAGATCTATATAAAAGCATAAAAAATCAGCATGCCATGGGACCTTTAAGGACAACAAAAAGTTTTGAAGAATGAATTTCACACCAGAGCTCTTGGCTTGCTCTTGGATTGTTCCTTGGTTGTTTCCTCAAAAGTTGCCTCTACTCTTCTGAAAAGGCTTCATGCTAGATGCTGGAACATTGAGCATTAATGAGGTCAGCCACTGATAACATTGCGGTGAGGATCTGACAGTGCAAGGGCAATAGTGAGGTCAGGTACTAATATTGGAACATTGCTGTGAGGATTTGATTGTACACAAGCACTCGCTTGGACAATGTTGGTACTGAGGACATATGCAACGTTGAAATAAAGACTGTCATTCTGGAAAGTGCTTTTAGTAAACAGACACAACTAACTGATTGAATATTATATCATTTAAACCTCTAATGACATTTATGCCATTTTATGCTCATTCTTACATGGCTCCTTGCTAGCCTCTCCATATCCCTTACTATGTAACAAGCTGTACTTGTTAGACTTACATATGTAAATGAGCTCTGTAATGATTTGCTGCTGTGTATTGCATCTCGCTGCCTATTCTAAGACAATGTTTACAACAATATATAACAATTTTACAACAATTATAATAGTACTTGTAGCCAAAGTGGTGTAGCCAAAGTGGGTTTAGTGTTGTGGAGAATCCAGGTAAGAACTGTTCACAGTGGAGATGTGTGCCTCTAAAAGCCCCCTCATAGACAGCTATTACGTGAAATGATTATGGTTGCACCACCTGATGGGTGAGATGTTGTTTTACAAGCGTTTTGAGAAGCATTTGGTCCCAAAACTAAAACCATTCATGGTAGAGGGATACAAAGAGGGAGCTATGAGGCAAAATAAAACTGATTTAGATCAGATGAACTATTTTACCCTCATCCACATCCATATAAACACTCAGAGACACACAGAGCTTCACTGGAGGTTGATGGTGAATAAAAAGACTGTATTTGTGGTGGAGATGCCTGGTTCTATTTACCTTCAGTGTAAAGAAATCTAAGTCTACACAATAAATCCAAACCCACTCTGCATGGCAAACACTGAATTACTGGGGAAAATCTGCTGGAATCCCCTTTTAGGCATTAGCACCTTGCATCACGGGCTATGTTTGTCCATTGTCTACACCATCTTTTATACAGTCCAATCAATGTAAAGGCCACATCATTCCACTATTACTTGGATAATTATTTAGATTAAACATGAACCATTTTCTGCATGATGCTCTTATGATGACCCTAATCTGAGCATGTGGCAACCAAAACAGCACTTTTTTCTTTTAAACTTCTGTCTTATCTTGCAGCCTCTAAAGATGAGACACACCCATGCAGCCTGCAATGTGTTTACACACGCACACACACACACACACACACACACACACACACACACACATCCCAAATGGTTCTTATCAGGGATGCATCCCTATCAACAAGCATCATCTGCAGCTCGATTGCAGTGGCAGCCTGTGTGACACAGGACACACACACACACACACACTCAGCATCTGCAGCAGAAGCAAGGGCTCACCTGCAGCCGGCCGGGGAGTTGAGCCGCAGTGGCCGGGCTTTGGGTGCAGGAACCGCGGGCTTCTTCCGGTCTCCCTCGGCCATGCCTTCCCTCTTTCCATTCATGAGGCTCAGAGGCGGCAGCGGCGACTCCGGAGGGGGGGAGGAGAGAGAGAGGCAGCGGCAGAGGGAGAGGACCCAGGCCGGAGGGAGGGGCTGCTCTCTCGGCTGCCGTTCAGCTCCGAGCCGCTGTTCTATGGAGCAGCCAAACACCACCAGCCAAGAGGAGGAGCCGGGTATTATAATGAGCTGCTACAGGATACCCTGTAGTGTAAATATGTTTGGGCCCACGCTCAGTGTTCTTTACATTTTTGTTACAAGAAAACATCAGAAATACTTAAATGTTACTGATAATATTTAATTATATTTTCTAGTCTATAGTAACACATTATATAGCAACAAGGGCTCAAACTATTGGTTTTGAATAGACACACCAGGTCTGTTTTTAGTGCACTGACATTCACCTTTCATTAGTCAATTCAGCATCACACAATTCCTTCTACTCTACGAGAAATTTTCATTCTTCAAAAGGATGATGATCCCAAATGTTTTCCAAAAGTGCGTCAAAATTATATCCAGTCCAAAGAAAAGCAGAACGTTTGTAGAATTATATCTCTCTTAAATCTTCTGGCCTGTACTGTACACATTTCCCTTTTTAAATATTTGCATAATTTAAGAAATTGTATAAATTCTATGGGAATGAAAACAAAGATGATTTGTTCAGACACACTACATATACACAAAGAAACAGGCAACACACCTTGCAGAAAAGACACCCCTGCCAAGAAAAGTTAGTAAGAACTATTTCTTCACAGAAGGGATCATTGAGTGACATTCAGATACATCCACACCTGCATGCAATCACCCTTTTGGCCTTTGGAGAATTTCGATGGCAGCAGCACATCATTACTCGAGATTAGAGCATGGACAAAATATCAGTATTATGATTTTACTTCTGCATACTATGATTGTGATTTCAATGTATTAAAGGGCCCATATCATATTTTTTTCTGGAATTAGAAAGGCTGCAAATATTATTCCAATTTTATTTTTCCCTTGCCATCCATGCAGTCAATGTATGGAAAATAAGCTACAAAAACAGCTCATTTTCAAATCACAGATTTCATAATGTCACAAAAGCAACACATTTAAATACATCTCTTTATTCTGGTTATGGCAGTTTAGCCCCGTCCAATAAAATATCTAGAACTGACTAAAAACCACTTATGCAATTTATTTCATCCAGGAATCTCATCTTTAGCCAAGCTGACATTTCAGTCTCTTTATGGCAGGTATTGATCATTCAGGTTCCATTAATAAACTGTATTTTACGCTTTATAACATGTCCTGTTCAATTTGTCTTGACTGTAATCTTCCAAAAATGCCATAATTAACATTTCATCATGAAGCAAGACCTACATTCATTATTACTGATGCACGTATGAGGTCATCTTGTGTGTGCGCGCGTGTGTGTGTGTGTGCGTGTGCGTGTGTATAAATAAATCATGGCCCGACAAGTGGGAAGGGTGTGGTGAAGTAGCACAATGACAAAAAAAGCCCCCCTCCCATTCACTCACGCAGACACACACACACACACACACACACACACACACACACACACACACACACGCTATCTGTGTCTCAGTCGATATGTGAACCCAGCCATTCTCTTTGTACCTTCTCTCTCTATTTTTGTCCTCTAACACCCAAATATGGAGCACTTTCACAGAGTTTAATCTTGCAGTTCTACAAGCAGACATATCTAGAACAGACCTTCTTACATTACAGATCTAAAGTCTGTGATGTATCTAGAACAGAATGAAACATTTACATTTACGGCATTTAGCTGAAACCTACTTACATTATCACTGTACAGTCAAACACGTATCTAGAACTCACTGAAACCTGCTTACTCTACAGCTCAACAGTCAGTGACGCATCTAGAACACTTTGAAACCTGTCTGTGATGTACTTAGAATTGTCTAATACTTGGTTACACTACAGCTCTGTAGTCAGTGACTTATCTAGTACCTCCCGAAGGTCTACAGTGAGGTTGTTCCTTTTCTTAATGATGCTGGTAGTTAATCTTACATGTAGGTCCTTCCATCCGGCTCCTGGAGGACTGACCAATGGGAGCCTCTCTCAGCTTCCTGGTTAGACATGTTTCTGGGCTGGGCATATGTTAAAGTTGCTATGGATGTTCTGAACTGTGAATAAACTGATGTTGCTCATTACATAAAACCATGGCCTCTGTGGAACCAGACGGTCTAAAGCCTTTCATTGCATAACCAGATTTACCAAGAATGTAAAAACTCCCATAACCCCTCTGATTTGTTACGAATTGCATTACGTAAAATAAACGAACAAATCCTCTTCCGGGCTGTTCTGACGTCCTGTTCTGTTTATTGTCTCGATAGGAAAAGCAGACTGTTGGCATTAGCATTAGTGTAGAGCAGCTGTCTGACTGTGAGCCTAAGTCTCTCTGTGACGGATCTCTCATCCGACTCACTTGAACTCATTCTTTTTGATGAATCAGCTACATAGTGATGTATCTAGAAGCACCTGAAACCTGATTCTGACAGTGATGTATCTAGACCATCTAAAACCTGCTTGCACAGTGGCCCTACAGTCAGTGACAAATCTTAAACCATCTGAAACCTGCTAACACTATGGTTTAACAGTGATTTATCTAGAACTGACAGAATCCTGCTTACACTACACCTCTACAGTCGGTGATGCATTTGGATCCATCTGAAACCTGCTGATTCTATAGCTCTACAGTGACGTGTCTAGAATTGTCTAAAATCTGCTTACACTATGGCTCTACAGTCAGTGATGTATCTAGAATGGACAGAAACCTGCTTACACTGCAGCTCTACAGCCAGTGATCTATCTAGAACTGATTGAAACCTGGTTACATTACACCTCTACAGTCAGTGACGTATCTAGATCCGTCTGATGTCTGCTTACACTGCAGCTCTACTGTTAGTCCTGTATCTAGATCTGTCTGAAACTTGCTGACACTGTGTCTCGAGTCAGTGATGTATCTAGAACTGACTGAAACCTGCTGACAATACACCTATACACTCAGTGATGTATCTAGAACAGACTGAAACCTGGTTACAGTGGCATTTGCATTTTTGTGTTTAACATAATGAAAGAAAATATAAGATGTGGCACAGCCACTCTTATTGATTTATTTGTTTGCCATTTATGCAAAATTAATCAAATAAACAGTCATTTTGTATCAATATCCACAGACATTTTCAACAAAACACAGAATTTGTCCAGGGGTGCACTCAACTCAATCTGCTGCATTCAACTGTGAACCAGAGGTCCCTGCTCTAGTAGTAGGCGAAAGAAAACTGGTTGAATTTCTGGATGGGTGAATTCACTTAATCAGATTTCACAAGAGCCGAGTCAGCATAAATGAGTCGAAACCTCCCAACACTCTTTAAGAGGAGCTCATTATCAACAAAAACTTTTAAATCTATACCAGATAGGAATTACACAATTACACTTCACAGTGATATGTGAAGAATGTCATTGATGCATAAAACTAGTAGCCTCCGATCACTCAGCAGATCGTTTGTGGTTGACGGTTCACCTCAGAGGACTAACCAGAGTCAAAGGGCAGCACCGATCCAGCCCTGCTCCTAAACGACCAGCGTTAATGTGAAAAAGCGGAGCTCGTCCATTTATCGATTTGTTCGTCATGGTGATCTACAACTTTGTCTAGTGCAAATAAGACGAAGGTCTGAGAGAAAACCTGGCGGTGCCGAAAATAAAGGCCAGAGGGTTTTAGAAATGTGGTAAAATATAAAGAAAATAAATTACATATGCAGTTATGGAATATAAAATCACGCTGCACTTGGCATTATACGTCTGCCCCCTAGTGGTGCAAATTGGAAATTTATCTGAACGAATGCTGGAGCCTTTAGTTAATAACTTAAAACAAGAGAATTCTATCAGTTTTTAAACTCTCTACACAAATCAGTAGTCAAGGTCGTTCAGAGTGGTCTTGTGTGAAACAGCTTTCTAGAAAAGCTGTATTGTTCACAGTGGAGGTGAATCGAACCAGACGTCGCCATCTTTAAGCTTACAGAAAGTTATGTCATCAAATGGTTATGGTTACACCACCTGACACCCGAGACCATGTTTTACCAGTTTTGAGAAGCTTTTGGTAATAAAACTAAACCCATTCATGGTGGGGGGATACATGCTGGGCGTAGTCCCCAAACAAAACTGATTTAGGTCAGATTCTCTATCTCTATCTATTCTCTATCACCAACACATCACTACATCTCAGACATTGAAAAGTCCATCACACTATAAAACGCACAGAAAATCATTCATTATGTAATACATTATGACCCAACACATAAAGAACCCAACTTTAACCTTTTCCTGATCCGACGGTTCCAATGATCCACAGGACATGTACCACCAGGATTTTGTAGATCTCCCTTAAAATGCAAAAAAAAAAAAAACTCCTCCAGTATTTACTGAGCAAAAGTCTTAGGCACCCGAGAAAATATTTAGAAACTGTTTAAAATCATCTTAAAAACATTATGACTGAATATACAAAACAAAATGTTTAAAAATCACTATTTACTGTGTAGTGTTATAAGTTCAGTATATGAACATGTTCCTTGTGGAAGTACTACTTGTAGCTTCCGTCAGAAACCTGGTTTGACTCGATCAGTCCTTCATTAAATCAAATCAACTGTTTGACAGAGTTTCACAAATACAAACAACTGCTGGAGGAACCGAGGAGAAATCTGGAACCGAATCACCAATCAAAATACTCTTGGTACTTTTTTCTCCCTTTTTGTTTGTTTGCATTTATTCTAATGCTAACTTTGCACTGCAGAAAGACACTTCAATTATAACAAACTGAATAAAATGGCTTTAAACAATTTGCACAGGTGCAGAGTACTGTACTTCTGCGGTAAATAAACACCACAAGAGAAACAGACACACTTTTAATAATATAAAAAAGACAACACAGAGAGTCACTGGGGATGGACTACTGATGAACAATAGGAGTAAACCTGATATATAGGGCAAGAAGTCACGGAGATTTGGTTCTTTTCACTACCAGTTACACAGTGAGGAAGACCCACATCCTCTACTGACCTCCTTTAGGAATGAAAAAAGTACCAAAAAAGTACCAATCTGCACTTAATGAGACTCGAAATGGTGGACGAAATGTTGATATATAATCATCCCAATAAATTACTTAATGATTTCGCATTACTCAAGCTCTAGGAAACCTATTAAAATAACTTTTAGTGTAGTACCATACAGACATGGTAGGTTTAAAACCACTGTATTCCATTATCAGGACAAACTTAATCATAAGCTTTTCTACACATATCTTTGATAAAAGTACTTACATTTCACAACAATTCCCAACATGCCTGCATAATTCTGTGATTTAGGTCAAAGTCATTCAAAACACAGTGTGAGCAGTTTATTGCAGAGATTCTGATTTCGGCGAATGGAACCAGACGCCTCCAACACAAACACAGCTGTTTTATCGAGCCCCAGTGACGCTCCACGTGTTTGTGTTTATATGGATGTTGATGGTAAAATAGCAGCAAATCTGACTAATATGAAATCTTCTTTGGGGGATGATTTTGCCTCACAACGCCCAGCATATATCCTGCCACCATAGTTTTAGTACCAGTTTCATTGAATGTGAGGAGCTTTTACAGAGACGTCTGGTTCCATTCACCTCTACCGTAAACAGTTCTAAGTTTCACACAAAAGTCATAATGAACCACGTCTTAACAACCAAGTTATTCCAAAAAGTGTTAAAGCAGTGCCTCACACTTGGAGCTATTCTCCACCAATACCTGTCTCTTTCATCAGTATTTACCTTGGATTTAATTACAGGAGATCCTTTATCCTGCTGCTGAGTAAAGCTATAAATCCGGAAACATTTACACCCAGTTATCAAACAGTATTTATTATTAAATAGCCCTGTTTTTCTCCTCATGAAGAAGGAAAACATCCCATACTTTGCCTTAAAGGAACATTTTTCCATCTAAATCCTATCTGCTGCATCTGTATCACACAGTAAAACCCAAACACTAATAATAAAAGCAAATAGGCAGTTGTGAATAATAATTTACTTTTTTATAGAACACTTTGTCAAAGCTGTGTAATCCACTCTTTCAAGAGTGAGACTGGATTTCCAGAGTGCAAAAGTTGGCCATTTGTTAACGTAGAGAAGTGGGTGCAACCGATTCCAGAAATGCTTGTAAATAAAAGCAAAGTAACTGGTGTTGTTCCTCTGCTTTAACTTTAGATAAAACATCATAAGAGCAGCTTTGGTGAACCACTGTCCAACAGCTTAATTTTTCGAATACACATTCTATAGTGATGTACAGTACTCTGCAGGGGACTTTAACAACCTGTTCTTTCTTCAAATTTCGTACCAAACAGTATTTTTGCACCAACAAAGTGATTCAAATCAAAATCTAAAGAAATCTAAAGTGAACTTAGGAAAATGGCTTATCAGTTCATTGGAATTATTCTCTCCATGACACAGATGTAGCACATAAACAGGCTGAAAAATGCTGGAATGTTCATTTAAAAAGGCAAATTCCACAAAGTTGCTCTCCCCAGCAACAAAGTTCATCTCAGTATGAGATGAAGACTTCATGAAGTCTTCAACGCTCCAGCATCATTTATACCCCTGATTCACTTTTCAGCAGCTTCTCTTCTGCTTCTGAGGGGTATCGGGGAGGAGGAACCTTCTTCATTTCCAGACCTTTGACCCACGTGTATGCGAAAGAACCTCCAAGAACCATCATGTTACTGGTCCACCACAGCATGCTTTTACTGGTGGCGTAATACATGACAGCCAGCACAGTCTGAGCGCAGGCCTTAGCCGTGCCGGACACGTTGTGGGTCAGCGGGCTGGTGAACTTTATCTGGAGGCCGGTCACATAACCGATGGCAAACCCAAAAACTCCGCCCACCACCATCATGCCCCAGAAATTGGCGTCCATGAGGCGATTGAACTTGGCCAGGTGGCCCAACTCTCCAAACAGGAGGATCAGCGGCAGGAAGAGCATGCAGGCATTCAGGTTGTTGTAGTAGGACAGTTTCCAGATGCTCCCATCCACCACCGGCATCACCTTCTTGGTGTAGATGGCATTCAGGGACACGCAGGCACTGGCAAGAACCCCAAAGAACACCCCGGTCCAGGAGAGGGAACCGGCCGCACCCTCCTGATCCACGCCCAGCCAGAAACCACCTGGAAGAGAGACACCGTTGGAGTCACAGAGGTGCACAAAACAACTTCCGCTGGGCACCACATTAACCCACAGAATGCGAATAGCTCAGATCCGTGCTTGAAGCACAACAAATGGCAAATTGTCATACGACAAAACAACCCCTTATACGGAAGTTCCATAGTTTTGTTATAGAAACAAAACTATGAATTGAAATTAAAAATAAGTCTAGCTATCATTATTGAATTAAAATGATGTACTGGTTGTTTAAGCTGCTGTAGGTAGCAGGCGGGCATTAGGACCCAGGCGAAGCTACACAGCGCTGCTTGTTAGCGAGTAGCAACCA
>JBBJLR010032728.1:0-12528 GCA_037577145.1 Brachypetersius gabonensis
GTGTGATGGTGTGTGTGAAGGTGTGTAGATGTATGATGGTGTGTGTGAAGGTGTGTAGATGTATGATGGTGTGTGTGTGTGGGTGCGTATATTTTATGTGCTATGTCATGTTGATAAATATGTCATTTCATGTTGTGCTTTGATTGGCTGGCTATTTTAGGTCACCATGATGATGGCCATCATTGAACCTTTCTTACAGTACGACGTAGGACCACCGTTTATGAGCCACAAAGAAATCGGCATAATTATTTCACAGTCACCTTTCACCTTTCAGCCCAAAAACGTACAATGCATAAAGCATTTGCAACCCAAAGGACTTCTGATTTTGCGTCTGGTTGATGGATTGATAATTAGTTGAGTAAACAAGAGCTGCCATCCCTCAAAGATCTTTCAGGTGATCCCTGTTGATCTGCAAATGTTCTTGAGTTGTCGTCGTGTCAGTAGTGAAGACCTGGGTGAAGCTTTTTGGATAATTAATCCAACAGATGGTATTTTAAGCTACTGTGCAGGTTCTCCTCGCCAGACTCGACGGTTGTTTTCTGGGTCCCCAGACTAATTAGTGTGGGGTAATTATAAATCAGTCCATGGATCAGCTCACCTGTCCAATAGCCCACAGTACAGTGCTGCATAGAGCAACCTCCCCTCTAGACTCTTCAAAACGCACCCAGTAGAGACTTGCTACATTACTGTCATAGAGGATCTTTCTCCCAGCAGGCCCTTGCCTCCGAGCCAATCAACAGGCAGGAGGTCAGAAGGGATCATTTTCAATGGCTTGGTGATCCGGAGTGTCTTCAGAATGACAGAAAAAGATTCAATTTCTGAGTGCAAAACCACTGATGGCTGAATCTGTTTTGAATGGGGGTGTGTATGACAATGACCATGTGATAAGAGTATCACTGATGTGTTAAGAACGGCCCAAATTCAAAATAGATTCACTGGCAGGACTGTTTCCGGAACAGTGTGGCCAACGCAGTATGCTGACTTTAAAGTAATGTAACTTTTAAAAACTGAACATCATAAGAAACCAATAGTGATTGTAGAGTTACTGGTAACGATAACAATAGAAGAAGTAATAAAGTAATTTAAAGATAAATGATGAAATGATGTGAAATACAGATAAGAGCTCTAATGAAGTAGTTATGTCACTAATAACACAATAATAGTGATAAATAATAAGGCATACATCAACTGATGTAAAAGAAGGGCCACACAAAAGATCAACTGTGCAACAGAAGGGCCACAGCCTGTACCTGTACACCTGTATAGTGAAACAATAAGGTGGGTGCTTTCAATAAAGTGATCAGTTACTAGAAGCACAAGTTGGTGTTTCCAGTAAAGTGATCAGTTATTTAAAGGACACGGTGGGGTTTCTGATAAAGTGGCCAGTTCTTGAAAGCTCAAGATGATGTTTCTGATAAAGTGGCCAATGAATGAAAACACAAAGTGGTGCTTTTGTTAAAGTGTCCAGTTAATAAAAGCACAGGGTGGGTGTTTCCAATAAAGTGGACAGAGAGTGCTCCTCATCAGCTCATTGATTTGGACACTTAGTTAATCTGCAAGAAATCGAAGTAATCAGGCTGGCTGGAGAGAGTGAAGAACTAAATGGACCAATTGCTTTCTTGTCTTCATGTTTTTCTCTTTGACCCACTTCTGCATCTGCGCTGATCTTTCCAGTTTACACAACACAGCAGTGATCCAAAAGCCATCATTTATTGCCTTTCATTTCCAGCGGATTTTATATTGTCTCCAAAAGCTATTTTCTCACGTTTTTCTCTCTCTGCAAGTTTGATAGATGCGCTTCAGAGTGTGTGAAATATTCTGCTCCTCCATCAGTCATGCAGGTCATGTCCCTAATCTCTGCAGCTGACAGGGTCATTTATTGCAAATGCAGAAAGACATGCCTGAGGTTTATTATTATTTTCATTGTTACTATTTAGTTTGAGGAACGAATGTTCATTGAATCTGCTTGTTGCTCCTCTAGGTGTTTCTTACATATTTCCTCACAATGAGCACGCAGGTTTGGCCAAAAATGAGAGTGAGGGGACGTGTGTATCACTTATAGTACCAACGTTTTTCTGACAGCAGCCCAATTCTGGAGAAGTTATATCTATACATGCATACATACATATACATCTATACATACAAACACAATAAATGAACACTTTGTTCATGTATTTAAACTATGGATAGATACAAGATACACGCGCGCACACACGCACATACAACAGACACAATAGAGTGCCCCAACAGACTTATTTATTTTGGTTTTTAGAGCTTGGTTCTTTTTTTACTATAACCCTAGGATCTCTTGGGCAACAGGCAATGGAGAAGAATAACTCCCAGGCAGCGAAACAGTTTCATACACTTTTATTTCCCTATCGGTTTGCATCCCTCACCCAGCACACAATGTTCAAGGCAAAGCATACAGCACACTACCCTACAATCACAGCATGCAGAATTACTTAGCTACACTCTACCTTGAAGAGAAATGTCACTGCACTCTAATATGTTTTTTTACACGCATAAAGGGGGAGGAAAGACAAACACTGACATAGACGTCTATGCACATCAAACCCTACTGGACAGTAATACAGTGTACCAAGGGACAAAAAAAATAGATATAAGAAAGAAAACAAAAAAAAACAACTTATTGGTTACTGGGATTTGCTGCCACCACAAGCCCATCTCCAACCAAACCAAAATAAATAAAGAAAAATTCAAACCCCTCTGGCAGCACCCATTGTCCCTCATGTGTGTCACACAGTCTCTGGCGATACGTTTTCGTCTCTCTCAGATTGCTCATTCACACGCTGGCCCCTCGGAGCTCCCCAACCCACCAATCACCCGGCTTGCTGCGGCTCACCTTGGCATCCTCCTATCCTCCGGCGCAGCACAGGACCTCTGGCGTGGCACACACAGAGCGCAGAGTCCTCAGCCCAATCTCCACCCCCCTCGGCCCACAACTGGCCCACATGCACTCCCAGTAAGCTAAGCCACTTCCCTCTGAGCCAGCTAGGGTGCGCTGGAGGCCTCTGAGTCTCCCGGTCCATTTCACTGCCAGACCGGAGCTTCCAATCTCCCCCCATACTGCTCCTTTCACCTCCGCCCTGCTTCACCATCATTTGCAACATGCCAGGGCTTCTGTAAGGGAAAACAGACAGAGAGAGAGTCCCCGCACTGCGTCCAGCCACCTCACCACGATCGCCAGCTGCTCGACTCAGACCCCATTACCTGAGTCCGCTCAAACACAACCCCCAACTCGGCAAGCTGCAGCTCTACAGTCGCTTGGGAAAGTCCTCTGTCTCCAACTTTCTCCAGACGTCCAGGGAAAACACGTCCCCTGAGCATCCCCTGAGTTCTTCCCCACAAACCAGACCACCTCTGCAGGGATGACTAGGCAGTCAGAGGGCCAAACCTAGCCCCTTGTTTTTCACTTCCCATTTCCAGCACGGCCACTGTCCATCCAGCGAGGCCCTCCTGGTTCTCCGGTCTGATTTGAAACACCACTGCCTCACCACCACCCACAGATTGGCAGAAGTTCCGCAGCACCCACTCATGCTGAGCAGGACCCCTATACCAGGGCTCTCCCTCCGGATGCAGCTGCCTTCCAGCTTCAACTGCCTCCTGAGCCTGCCACAGGCATTGGCGGTGCTTCTGCACCCATTCTTCTGCTGGTCTCTCCCACTCATCGGCACTCACCCCCCCAGTGCTGGTCTAGTGGCAGGCAGGGCTAGCATCTATACAACACTCAAATGGTGACAGGATGGTGGTACTGTGGGGGGAGCAGTTGTAGGCCTGAACCAACTCAGGCAAATAAACTCCCCATTGGCTCTGTTGCATCACAAGCAACTTGTTCAACAGTCTCAAGACAATTTGATTCCAACACTCACACGCCCCATTTCCCTTGGGCCGGTATAGGGTGGTCCTCAACTTGGTACACCAATATAGTCCACACAGTTCTTGGAGCATGCAAGACTCAAACCCCGGACCTTGGTCCGACAGCAGCTTCTCAGAGCACCAAGACCTCTGAATCACCTCTTCCCAGATCACCCTGGCTGCTGTCCCAGTTATCTGGTCCTTTGTGAGTACTGCAAACACAAAACGAGAACAGATCAACAGCAGTCAACAGATAGGGGTATGGGTCCCCTGGCCGACCTAGTGACAGAAAGTCTCCTGCGAACACCCCCCAAGGGTAAAAGATTTCAATCACCCCTAAGGGGATAGACTCATCAGGCACTCCCCGCAGTCCTGCTGCCACTGCTCAATGTCACTTTGTAGCCCTGGCCAGTACACCCCTTCTTTCCGAGCCCCCACCATCCATCGACCATGAATATGGCCCAGATACATTTTCATTTCTTTGGGGGAACCACAACACTCCATCATTCTTCACCCCCAATCCACAGGGGATGGCAGAGTCAATGGGCATCTGTTTAAACTGGTAGAGTGCACGGGGGTGGCGAAGGCGGTCTTCTCCTTCTCCTCTGGGTGGACCTCCACCTGCCAATAGCCACTTGCCAGGTGCAGGGTTGAGTACCAGGCAGCTTTCTTCAGCCCCATGATAGACTCCTTGATACATGGAAAGGGATAGGCATCCTTGTGGGTCAGAACCTCCATGAGCCATCCTTTTTCTTAACTAAGACCACCGGAGCCGCCCAGGGACTTGAACTCTCTTTCACCACACCTCTTTCCAGCATGGTCTTCAAAAGGACTCTCAACTCAGGGTACAGGCTTGGAGGGACCGGCCAATGTTGTTCCCGAATGGGGGGGCTGTGCCTGTGGGCATGTGGTGTTACACCACATCTGTCTTTCAGTGATCCTCCTCTCCCTGGGTGAACACTCTCCTCCAGTGGACCAGCAACTCCTGCAGCCGCTGTTCTTCTTCATAGACCTTACTTCCACCTCTACTACTCCTTCTGCCCACTGTCTGGATCCATCTTCTTGACCTGCGCCATTCTTGTTGGCCACTCCAGTAGTTCTCAACTAAGACCTAGTGCTCTTCACGCAACAAACCACCATGTATGTCCGCCCACATGAATTCTTTGCACAACCTCCTGGGCCACTCCATTCTGGGACCAATGTAGTCCCAGTCTCAAGGCGCTAACACACTGAGAAGGTACGCCATGTACACCGATCACCCTTTGAAAGAGTATTATTAAATAAAGACACCTGGGATGAATGCTGACTGGATCAACCTGGAAGAGTACACAGACTCTGTGACGAGTTATATCTCCAAGTGCATAGAGGATGTTACTGTCTCCAAGGACGTCACCACGAGACCCAACCAACAGCCCTGGATTTTGGGAGAAGTGCGCAAGCTGCTAAAGGTCAAAAATGTTGTAGTATTTATATGTACACTGAAGATCCAGAGCTCTTGCCATTTTGTATCCCTGTATACTTGTATAGGTGAAATGACAATAAATCTCCACCCCAGCGACCGTTAAATCCAGCACAGCATAGCCTACATACGGGAAGGACAACCTGTTCACTACCCTCAGGGTCAGCCACGAAATCTCAGCGGCCTCCTTGACCCTTGACGGGCCCAGCTTTATGTTTGGACTGCACACCCAGCAGCTTCAGTTTGCAGCTTCAGCCTTCCTCTTTGGACACTCCCTCATCATCTGCCAGGTCTCTTCACAATGGAGGCAGGTGGGGCACCCTTGTTCATCCCTCCGTGGGCTTCTGGGCCTTGTGGATCTATGGTTTCTTTGCCAGGAGGTTGATAATCCTGCACTGGCCAACGCGTTCAAGCCCTCTCTGCTCGCTCTGTAGATCAGCCAACCATACTTCCCACAGCACTCTCAGCTGTTCATGCACTTCGCAGTGAATCTCTTCCATCAGGGACGGCGTGAGGCCTTCCTCTGTTCCAGGGACCCCTTGGTGCTCTTGGTGGTTTTGTTGAGAAGGGCGCCACCATGTGGCAAGCATCCGCCCCTGTTCCTTCTTTGCCATTCCCAGAGGTGGAGAATGAACGACCCCTATTTCTCTATTTTGTCCACAGGTATGGAAGCAGATTATCTGTTTGTTTTTTCTTTTTTTTCCTCTCTTCCTCTATTCTCCTTTCCCTTCCTTTCCTTTTTTCCCTTTCTTCTCTCTCCCTCCATCTGTTGACTTTCTCCCTAATTTATTATTATTATTATTATTATTATTATAAAGGGGAAAGGGGCAAACAGGGGAAACAAGGCATCTCTCGTGCCCAGACACGACATATATATATATATATATATATATATATATATATGTCTATTATGTGTGTGTGTGTGTGTGTGTGTGTGTGTGTGTGTGTGTGTGTGTGTGTGTGTGTGTGTGTGTATCTTGTATCTATCCATAGTTTAAATAAATGAACAATAAGTGTTTCGGGCCACAGTACGGTATGTTTGACCTCCACAGTGTGACTGTAGCATCAGTTGTTTTTTGTTGTTGCTGCCCCCTTCTGGCCCTTGCTGTAAATTACACTATCACCATATTTCAATTCACTTCAGCGGGTATTTACTGATATGAAGGTTTCTGTTAGACCACAGGTGAAAAAACTTTCCGATTGCAGGGGCAATTCACTAACCACCAGGCCACCAGCTTCCAGCAAACAAATGTGTGTGTATATTTGTGTATTTATCATATTAAGATATGTTTCTTTGTGTGTGCAATTACCACTGACCAGCCAGCAATGAATGTGGTAGATCGCACTGTAGAATTTGGGGCAGCTGATGATGTAGTAGTTAGGGAGCTGCCCCTGTGATCAGAAAGTTGTGGGTTTCAATCCCAGGACTGCTAGAGGCACCACTGAGTTACCCTCCCCACACACTGTTCTCCAGGGGCTGTATTCCTGAGTCCCCTCTGCTTCACTTGGTGAATGAGTTCAATGCAGTTGAAAAATTTCACATTTTTTCACAGTTTACTTTACTTTAAACAGTCCTAAAACAGACTACAGTCTGTAGCTCTACAGTATTTCTAATAAAGTGGCCAGTGCGTGCAAATGGTCGTGTTTCTAATATGTAGTTGCTGCCCCCTTCTGGCCCTTATTGTAAATTACAATACCATCATAATCCTATAATCCTATAATTCCTGTAAGATCAATGGGGACTATATATATATACCAAGACATTTCAGACAGCACCATGCTTCCAGCTTTGTGGACACACTTTTATATTCCAGCATAACTGTTCCCCAGTGCACAAAGCAAGCTCCATAAAGACACCCGCACCTTTGGGATGAAATGGAACGGAGATTGTGAGCCAGGACTTCTCATTCAACATCAGTGTCTGACCTAAAAAATGCTCTACAGAATGAATGGGCACAAATTCCCATAGAGACACTCCAAAATCTTGTGTAAGACCTTCTGAGAAGAGTGGAAGCTGTTATAGCTGCAAAGGGGTACCAACGCCCTCCATATTAAAGTATATGTATTTTAATGCAATTGGTGTAATGGTCCGACGTCCAAATACTAGTAGTGCACATTCTAGGCGCCCTAGTTAGGGCACAAATGAGCGAAGTGGAGCACGCCCTCGGATTTAGCCGTTCTCCTTCCCAAGTAGGGAACACTTGGATATTTTTGTGAGGTTCAGCATCATCATCATCATCATCTTCTTCTTCTTCATCATTATTATCAAGCCAGAGATTTGGCGCACAGCCTCGGTAAGATGCTACGTAGTCCCTTTGGGCCCAGTGCGTAGACTGAATACGCATAAAGGGGTTTCTAAGAGTGGGAAATGTGGCTGGAGGTGATGTTTATGTGCCTCCTCTGTTTCAGCATCTAGCCCTGACTCAAGAACCATTACAAGGCTAAGCTAAGCTTCAGGAGTGCTAACCGGGCCAGCCAGTTTCCTTCCATCTCTGAGAGTTTTAAGGGCTGGTACTTTAACCTAACCTTTCTACACACTGCCAAACGTGACAAGAGTGGTTTATGTTGCGTTAGAAGTCAGCGTTTCTACTTGTTAGCCTCACGCTTCTAAAGTTTAAACTGAAAGCTAAGCTAACTTGGGATGCTAACGTTTCCAGGGAAAACACTAGCATTAGCTCCTCTGTGCTGAGCTGGCAAAAAATAAACAAACAAAAAAAAATGCACTTCAGGGCTTGTGAACAGACATAAAACCATTATAAGTGAAATACAGTATATATAGTTTTGTTATCTCATATTTTACATGCCAAAAGAAATGACAGTGCCTATAGGACTACATATATAATCTTATCATTTTACATTTTCCCTTAATAATCGACTGCCAAAACAAATAAAAAGCTACATGACTGTATATGTAATCTATAAATTGTGCCCGCCATAATAAAAACCTGCACCCAAATGACTCTTTTTTTTCCCCCTCCAGATGAACTTGTTGACCCCAAACATCAAAATAGTTGTATGTCATTCACAGTTATAATTAAGGCTGCCTGATATAGACATATTGCATTAAAGTCTGAAAATATTACTAAAGTGAATATACATTCACTCCCACATATATACAGTCCACATATGGGAACTAAGCTGTAAAAATGGACCGTTTTAAAATGAAACTTTTTGTGGTGTCACAAAACCTGTGTATTTTCTCTTTATTCAGCCTACATTCACTTATGCTGAAGCTGTAAGGAGTGTTTCAGTGCATTCTGAATGATGTACAGTACAGGGCAGCCAATCTGAAAATACCTAATTTACATTTATCAATCTTAAAGGCACGTTCTATATAAATAAACGGAGCTAAACAGAGGTTGAAAAAATGGAATGAATTATGATGAAGTATTAATTATACGTTTGGCCCCTTAAAACACCTCAACCAATCAGGATCTTCAAAGAGTAAGGATTAAAATAATTGTAAAGATTTTGAAAGACATGAAGACCTCAATTCTTCAGAACACCCAGTAACTCACCTAGAGCTGTCACCCTGTCCGAGACACTGTGATTGGGTAGAGGCTCATATGTCTATTGCATATTTCAGTATTGCATAGACAGAAATCGGCATGACGATTAACAGACCATATATGGTGCTAAAATACACTAACAGGTTAATATATTCTTCAGATGTATTTTTCCTAAGTTTTCCATTTCTGACACTCTTTCTCGCGCTCCTTGGCAGTTCAAATAAGGTCAGTCTGTCATTGCACTGAAAGGGGAACTCCACCCAAATTTCTACATAAAGAAGTGTTTTAGATGTAAACAGGACGATTCAGAGTGAGTTTGCTGGTTCTAGAGTCAGAATTGTTTACTCTGGTGGTGAATAGAACTAAATATTCACCCCTAAAATCTGTCTCACAGAAACTTATTCCATGTTTATGAATGCACTGCCTGATGCAGGAGACGTTTTACGAGAGGTTTGAGAAGCTTTTGGTCTTAAAACTATACCTATTCATGGTGGAGGGATACATGCAGGGCATTAAAGGGCAAAATAGTCCCCAAAGAAAACTGATATCGTTCAGATTCACCACAATTTTGCCACCATCAACATCCAAATAAACACGTGGAGCTTCACTGGGGCTCGATAGTGAATAGTGAAAGGCATATATCAACCAGTCCTCTCAGTGATGTGGGCCCCGGAATGCTTTTAATGGGATAATATGCACTTTAAGTGATGGTCATTCATACATTTATGTGTTTATTTTTCTGCTGCCACTTAAAACAGTTTTCTCCCAAATATGAGCAATTTTGACACGGTCAGTATCAGCATATGCATGTAGGGATGTTCAGTATTATTAGAATTAGGGCTGCACGATATTAGGAAAACATGCGATATGCAATAATGTTGTTGAGTGTTGCGATGGCGATATCACATGCGATAAGTGAGTAACATCTTAGCTTTTATAGTGTTAATGTTTTTCTGCTTTGGATTTGCTGGTAATAAAGACTCCAGGCGCTGACTAGTCTATGCAGAAAAAAATGAAATGCAATATTTCCATTCCAACATGTTTTTTTTTTATATAAAGAATTTACTTAAACAGAGCATTTAATGCCTCCCATAAAACATTTGAACTATTGAACATTGTTGAAAAAATCTAAATTCTAGTAAGTTCTTAGCCTGAAAAAAATAGCAAAAGAAACAATCTATAACAGCATCACAGAAGATAAAGAAACTGCCCAGTGATGTTTTTGCCCTCTTCTCTGTGGCTCTGGGTGAAGATCTTTGGAAAAACACAATTTATTGCAGTTCAGTCATTAAATGCGATATGTATATTTTTTCGCGATATGGATATTGCGCATGTTGATATCACGATGACGGTAAATTTACGATATATTGTGCAGCCCTAATTGGAATCAAACAGATATCAGGATATATATGAAAATATTCGCTTTTAAAAATGATCAGAAAGTGTGAATTTTATAGATATATTTGGTGGCATTTAGCCAACCTGAGCTAATATGTCTGCATTGTGTAATTTAATTATTATTAACGATATTTCTTTTGTTCAGCAAGTAGAACCACTATGGAGCCGTCATCCCCCCCAAAGCAGCTGTCGGACGCTCAGGGCCAGGTTTCGGTGTGTCCAGAAAACGCCGACCACCCGTGGGCAGTGACGGAGTCGCTGCGTCTGCGTCGCTTCCTCTGTTATGGCTCAGAGAGCAGCACCTATAGCACAAGGGAGCGGGCACTGGGGCCGGAGACCGCTCTGGCCCTGGTGGAGCTGGTGCAGGCCGGCCGCGGCTGCGAGGTGGTGGAGGAGTTGAAGCGTCTGAGCCTGGAGGGCAAAGCGGTGCGGCCAAACCCCGCACTGTTTGCGCTGGCCATGTGCTCGCAGCACTCTGACACTCAGGCCAAGCAGGCAGCCTACCGCACCCTCCAGGAGCTGTGCAGGGCGCCCGGACAGCTGTTCGCCTTCATACAGTACAAAAAGGAGCTGAAGGACGGCCTGCGCTGTGGCATGTGGGGTCGTGGCCTGCGCAGGGCCATTTCAGACTGGTACAACAGCCAGGACCCCCTCAGCCTCGCACATACAGTCACCAGGTGCTTTACAAGGCTGCACAATTCTCCAACACCACCTTTTAAATATCTGCACTTCCATTACATCTTTCATTTTCTTCTTCTATGGATTCTTTTATTGCTTTTAATTTTTTACAACATACTGCTTCCATGCTTTTTTGCTATATATTATTTTAATTCTATTCCTGTCAAACACATTGAATGACCTTGTATGTGTATGATGATAAGGTACATAAATAAACTTGACTTGGCTCGACAGGTGCAAACACAGGGCCGGCTGGTCCCACCAGGACCTGTTCAGACTGTCCCACATGAAGCCAGCCAATGACGGTGAGCCTTGTACTAAGTCTTAAAGCCATAGCTTGTGTCCCCACCAGTTAGTCTGGAAAATGTCACACCTCTCTGTTTACTGTTTTTTATAAAAATACACAGAGGTTAAGCTTCAACATGGCTACAACTGTGTTTAGCTATTTTAATATACTTCAGTCCACGTTTATAGATAAAACTGTGTCACACAGTATTGGAAACCACATAAGCAGGTCTATCAGACATTACTTAAAGGAAATAGTCATGCTGTGTGCTAAACAATGTTCACAAGTCTATCCCACCCTCTGGAGCTCTTCATGTGGTTTCAGTGGATCCAGAGAATTTATGAGACTAAAAAGATTTGGCTGACCGGGTGCTTTGTTTTGATGGTAAACCTTTATTTTTGTGATTCGCAGCTATTGCACTCATAAGCAAATACGTGACGAAAGGCTGGAAGGTGGTCCAGGAGACGTATGCGGACAAAGAGAACCCTGAGGAGCTCACAAAGGTGTTTACGTATCTGGAGGCGGTGGAGAAAGCCAAGCACTCGACTGATGAGCAGGAAGTGGTTCACCTCATAGAGGAACACCATCTGGAGAGGGAGCAGATACTGACCAGTCATCTAAAGTCCAAAGAGGTCAGAACCACCATCTAAGGCTAAGTAAAAGGAGAAGATCGTCCACGAGGAGCTGTGATCTGTATCTTGGTTTACTCTTGTTTTTAGGTGTGGAAGGCTTTGCTGAAGGAGATGCCTGTCGCTACTCTGATGAGGCACTTGGGGAAAATGACTGCAGACCAGGTTCTTTTGCAAGGAAGTCCAGAGGTGGCAGCTGTTTGTGAGAGGATTCAGGACGAACAGACTCTTATGAAGGTATGACTATGTTGATTCCTGAGTCAGATCATTCAGAAATCAGGTGCAGATGGTATTTAGGCCTGTCAGGTAGTTTGGCACGGAATGACTGCTTTTAAACAGTAACAGTCGTTTGTGATCAAGACATGTCAAGTTAACTCATAGATATATGTATATAGTATATGTATGTGTTGCTTACATGGTGTAATGGTCAGCACTCTGGAGTGAATAACACATTCATATTAATTAGGGCTGCTGGTGGCCTGGTGTTTAGGCTTCACTTGCTGAATGGTTTAAATACAAGAAAGAATTTCGTGCTGTTCACACTGTTTGCTGTCTTTTGCACACGTATGACAAATGGTCACTTCACTTCACTTAAAAAAAAAAAATGTATGTGTGTAGCCTTGAAATTATTCATACCCCAGGCAAATTTTCACTTAAAGTTGATTTTATTCAACCAGCAAGTCATATTTAGAC
>JBBJLR010032749.1:0-12527 GCA_037577145.1 Brachypetersius gabonensis
AGAGAGGGGGGGGGGGCGGGGAGTGAAAGTGAGAGAGAAAGTCTCATGAGATTTTAAAATATTTTAAGTTTGGTATTCAGGGAATACTGGTTGCAGCAAGGCTTGCCAAAGCATTTCTGTTTCTTTTTTACTGCAGCGGTGCAGCAGGGAGCATTGATAAGAAAAGAACACCATGATGCACCGATCATGGCTGATTTTACAGCTAAATGAGTGGATTTTTATCCCCCATGTGGGCAGAATGAACACATAAAGCACACTAGTCCATTAGAGTCCCAACATGAAAAACATTATGTGACCAAACTGACATTTTAAAAACTCAAACGAAAAATCAGTTGCCTTTTAAATGGCATGACTATAGTGTTCTTTTGAAAGTGAGCGGCGACAGGCTATTTAGCATGAGTCATGCATAATTATGCTGCAGTGCATTGGTACACTTGTAGCAGCAGTAGCATTCAAATGCAGCACAGTCTTACTTACCTGCCTCACACTCAGAATAATACTTCACTCCTTGTTATGCATGTTAATATGGAGCAGATAAGTCAACTACTAAATTTGATGTTTAATTAGAAATTAAGCGAAACGTGTTTTAGTCATGGATTGGACTTGATCCCTGATATTATCTTAACCATGTGGTATATTTTGTGTATTATATATGGTTTTCTGATACTGCAAACGAAAATGAACGAAAATGCCTTTCTCATATTTGTTTGTGTGTATATTTGAAAATATCCATGCATTTCTGTACCATATTGCAGTTAATGCAACAGAGCTGTAATCCTTCAGTTTGCTCACATTTCACTCGCTGACGTTTTGAACGAGCTCACACCACCAAGAGACAGATACCCTCAGTTGTGAATATACTGAGTATTGTTTTGCCCACGCCTAGTTTCAGAATAGCATGCCTCTGTCTGGTCATTCTGTTCATCTGATTTTAATCTAGCATGTGTTCCCATGGGGTAGGAAATCAGTGTGGCTGAGCAGGAGAAGCTGGACAACATGATGATCGAGATGGATGGCACAGAGAACAAATGTGAGTCAATGCAGACACCCATGTTTGCAAAAAAAGGAAAACAGTGTGTACCACATATCTCAGTCCAGCCATGTCCAGGAAAGTGGGTTACACTGGAGTCGAGTGTCTTATGGGGTCCATGTCCTCGGGTCAGAGCTGGACCTACACAACATTAGACCGATGAATTTAATGTCATTCATATGTCATATATTTCATGGCCAAATGTATGCGGACATCCGTTTTGATTTGAAGATAAGAAGGAATTATATATAGCATGCTCAGGGCAACAGTACAGTAGAGCATTTTAATTAAAAAGAAGACAATAAACAATAGACAATAGTGCAATACAATTACATTAATTGTAACAAGATAAACTCTAACACTGACGTTGCTGTGTGTAAGATTTAGTGTGTGCCAGCAGATCAGTAGTGACTTATGAAAGTGACTTAGTATTATTACAATAAGAATAAAAATAAAAACATTAAAATAGCAGCACATGATGAGGGGATACAATTTACATTTTCTAACATTTTTTGCTATTTTAGCCACAAACTTTAATAACACTTGTATCAAATCAAGCATGGCATGTAATCTTCATATACCAACATAATGTCATACCATCACTAAGTTGTACTGAAGACATTTGTTGACTTTCAATATGGCACTTTTATAGGATGCCACCTTTCGAATAAGTCAGTTTGTCAAATATTGCTCTGTCTGTTGCACTACTGAGTTCCAAATTGCCTCTTGCAGCAAGAACTGTTAGTTGGGAAGTTCATAGACTGGGTTTCCATGGCAGAGCAGCCACAAGCCCAGCATTACTATGTGCAATGCCAAGCGTCGAATGGAGTGGGGTAAAACACTTCAGCTGGAGTAATGGTGAGGGTTGGATAATGGTCTAGCGGCTGTTTCATGTTTTGGTCGCTCGCAATTAGAGTGAACTTAGTGATAAATTAGGGATAAAAACATTATAGAGAATTTGATGTTCAGGTGTCCACATACCTTTGGCTGTTTATGTGTAGTGTATGGATGCATGTTTGTGCGTAATTTTACCATATTATTCTTTATACAACATTTAGTTTAAGCGAAACTCTCTCCCGATCTATATTTTCAAATCTTGCTGTAACATTCTGAAAAAGAATGCAAAAAAGCACCATTATGGTGTTAAAAACACACTAACTCACTCAGGTTCTCTTGCTTTTGGATAGGTCTGATGTCAGCAATATTAAGAGTAGAGTCAGTTACATTATTCCTGTAATGGACAGTATAATGACAGCAGCTTCTTGCCTCCGCAGCTCAGTTTGGTGCCAATGCCATCCTGGGAGTGTCCCTGGCCATCTGCAAGGCTGGTGCTGCAGAGAAAGACATCCCCCTGTACCGTCATATCGCCGACCTGGCAGGAAACACGGAACTAGTTTTGCCCGTCCCAGTAAGACATTTAACTTTGCACCAGTTATCTTCATTATACAACTAATTATTCGGAATGATTTGTTTCATTCGTTCATTTAAGTTGGTTCAGAAGCTGTCAGCATGTTAAACACGTACTTCAGCCCAGGAAAGGCTTTTTAATTAGCTGATTACCGGGTCAGGTTTGTTGGGAGCATGGAAAACAATCAAATGTGCAGGGCCTCCAGAACCCGCAGTGGGAGCAAATCAACCAAAAGTGGTTTCTCTATTGCGTCATCCCAAAAAACCCTTTTTAGAGGGTAATTTCAGTGACCTGTCATCGTACTTTTAAAAACATTTTACAAAGAAGAGAGACATTAGCAAAATTAGATTTAGTTGACATAGCATGCGTCAGTGGACAAACAAATGACAGTTTATTAATTTGTAAAGTTTTTTCTCACCTCTGTTTGCATTGGGTATTTCTGCCCTTCTCTCTTTCTCTCTCTCTCTCTCTCTCTCTCTCTCTCTCTCTCTCTCTCTCTCTCTCTCTCTCTCTCTCTCTCTCTTTAGGCTTTTAATGTGATAAACGGTGGGTCCCATGCTGGAAATAAGCTGGCTATGCAGGAGTTCATGGTCCTTCCTGTAGGGGCAGAGTCATTCCGGGATGCTTTGCGCGTGGGGGCTGAGCTGTATCAGACTTTGAGGGGTGTGATCAAGGAGAAGTATGGTCAGGATGCCATCAATGTAGGCGATGAGGGAGGATTTGCCCCAAACATCCTTGAAAACAGTGAAGGTATGTATAGAAAAAAGACTTGGCTCATGATTGTGTCAGTAAAAATACAATAAAACCATACATTCATTTTGACTGAGCTTCTCTCTCTTCCTTTATCTCTCTTTCTTTCAGCCCTAGAGTTGATAAAGACTGCCATTGAAAAGGCTGGTTTCACAGATAAGGTTGTGATTGGGATGGATGTGGCAGCCTCAGAGTTCTACCGAGAGGGGAAGTATGACCTTGACTTCAAATCTGCCCCAGATCCTGAAAGAAATATCAGTGGTGATGAGCTATTAGAGATCTACCAGGGCTTCGTCAACGACTATCCAGGTATTGGATAATGGGCATACGATCAATTTCTGTTTGCTTCAGTGTCATGAAATCTCAAAAATGTAAAAGCCATGTAGTTTACCTCGTGTGTTTTCTGACAGAAGCGATAAATTAAAACTCCATTGACACAACCCTTGCTGTCTCTCTCCACAGTTGTGTCTATTGAGGACCCCTTCGATCAGGATGACTGGGCAGCCTGGACCCAGATGACTGGCTCCATGGGAATCCAGATAGTAGGAGATGATCTAACGGTTACAAACCCAAAGAGGATAGAGAAAGCAGCAGAGGAGCGCGCTTGCAACTGCCTGCTCCTCAAAGTCAACCAAATCGGCACCGTCACAGAAGCCATCCAAGCGTGAGTGGCAGCTGCCAGTCACATAACCTCAGTCACATATTCCAGACATTCACTTCGCTTCACTGTACAAACCTGACCTTCTTTTGCACTCTGTAGAAATATGTTCACAACCAGTTTCCATTTTCTGCTTTTCTTTTTTTTACATTGCACTGAAGGATTACCTCCAGTGACATTATTGCCAGTGAAAGGCAATCTCAATGCCAAGCCATGCTTCCAACTTTGTGGACACAGTTTGGGGAAGAACCTTTTCTATCCCAGCACAAAGTAACCTCCATAAAGACACAATTGGACACAATCAGTGTGGAAGAACTTGACTGGCCCACACAGAGCCCTGAACTCAACTCCATCCAACAGTTTTGAGATGAACTGACGTCATAAATGCTTTACAGAATGAATGCGCAGAAATTCCCAAAGAAACTCTAACATCTTGTGGAAAACGTGGAAGCAGTTCTAGTAGCAAAGAGGTTACCAACTCCTTATTAATGAATTTCAATGCAATGCCAGTAAAGTCCCTCTTAGTGTAATAGTCAGGTGTCCCAGGTTTAGCCTACAGTCTTTCGACTAGAGCCTGGCAGTATGGCAACATTTATCATAACAAATAGTTATCATAATGATTCATATCACCTTATGAATATGCTGTTTTAAATACACAAAATCATATGTACTTAAAGAACATTGACCTACTGCGTGTTTCATCACAAAGAGAGCATAATTAGTACTTTTTTACTGGTTTTAGCACAAAGTAGTCTGTAAACTGCTAAGTAAAACGTTCCTTATCACTCCTCAGAAAATAAAATATTGTGATATACACTGTGCAGATGATCTTGAACTGTCCTGATATATTTTTGCCATCTCATCCACCCCTAATTTAAGCCCTCTACTGTAGTGCTAAGTGTGATGTGGTGGGAAAAAAATTCAAAAGAACTTCTGGAAAAAGTAAATTAAATTAATTCCATCATTTATCCTTGATCCCTCTGACCCTCTCCCCATTTTTTCTCTTTGCCTGTCCCTCAGGTGTAAACTGGCTCAGGCAAACGGTTGGGGTGTGATGGTCAGTCATCGCTCTGGAGAGACAGAGGACACTTTCATTGCAGATTTGGTAGTGGGGCTGTGCACTGGACAGGTAATACACATCTCTGTCCTATGACCGATACCATTCATTCATGTACTGAGAAACTGGACAGTCTTAGTTATGACTGACAGCTAAATTGTCCACATTGTTGCGTTAATGTATTTATAATTTTATACATTCGACTCATCTGTGTTCATTTCAAGGGACACATTTCTGCATTTAAGGCATTAACATAGATTAGATGGGCATGTGGGACGCCGTTCCAAAAAAGGCCTATTTTAATAGTGTAACCCTAAATATGCCCCCAAATATGCCTTCCAGAACACTTTAATTTATTTTTTAACTCAGCCTAATGCATTTCCCCTAAAGAAAATATAAAGGTAAACCCATATTCACCTCTTTTAATGTTATTTACAGTAATAAAAATACAGGGCTTTACAAAGGGCAAAACGAAAAACAAGAGAAACACTGAGACACTCCATGGGGGAAATTTTGGTCTGCAGTTGCCACAGATGATTCACACTGCAGCAGCCAGGAGAAATAAATCATCAGAATCAGAAAACTTCATTGATCCTGGAGGAAATTGCATTAGCATTAGCATTAGCAGCATGCAGTGAGCCAAAACAAAGACTCGCACACAAAAGAAACGTTGAAATAACTCTCTCTACCCACATGTTTAGACAGGGTACAGCTTACTAAAACTAAATAAACTGAGATAACTGTTGAAAATTGGGGAAAAATGTTTAAAACACTACAATACGAAGACATTGCTTGCGCCTGCATACTACATAAGGCTCTCGGATTGGCTACTTTTAAACCTCCGGCCTCTAAGTACAGTGGTATTTTACCATTTCAAGGCACACTTTCTATATTTATACAGTTAAATTTTATTTGGAAGTTTTATATGGAAATACAGTTAGACAGAATCCATGACTGATGATTACGTGTGATGATCACACGTACATAATCTAACCTGTTTTACATATACACAAATGGTAGCAAAGAAATAAATGCATTTTTGTCTTCATTACTTTTAGCTCCACTGAAGCTTGATAACTTGAGAGGACTCTCCAATAGGAATGAACCCTATTTTTCTTCCTATTGGACTGGCTAAACGTTTGTTGTAACGTTAATTATCCAAATAAAAGTATTTTGGATAATTTAGCACTACCGCTGAACCTAGGAGGCAGTGATTCAAACACACACATAATGTATTTTCATATTGATGTTTTATCTACAGATTTGTATTTAAATTTATTGAGACTTTTTATTTTATTTATTTTATTAATCTTTATTGATTTCCTCCGGGATCAATAACGTTTTCGGATTATGATATGTACAGTGATGTAACTAGACCTTAGTTTATATTAGGCTATTCTACTGGTTGACCTAATATGACATCAATGGGATACATGCACAAGGATTGTTGAAGTGCACTTTTGCCGTTATTTCCATCAAACACTGATATTTGACCTTCTTTAGCCAAGTTGACCTTAGTGGTCACAGTCTATGCCACTAGACAGTAATCATCGTTCTTAAACAAATGTTTTAGGGTCAAATTTCTTTATTTCCTTCTCCAGTATTTATTTTCTTAGTGCATTTAGACTAGGTCCTGGCAGCACAGGAATATTAATCATAATCTAAAGTTATCAAAATGTGCACCTTGTCGCAATACGCTGTAAATACTGTCACATTATCATAATTATGTACTTATGTACAGAACACTGACCTTCTGCATGTTTCATTACAAAGAGAGCACCATTTGTTCTTTTTACCTGGTTTTAGACATAAAGGGCTGCTTGAATGAATGTCTAAATAAATAGTTACGACTACGAATATATATCTGGCATTCATGATCTTATTTCTTTTCCTCAGATAAAAACCGGAGCTCCTTGTAGATCTGAGCGTCTGGCCAAATATAACCAGCTGATGAGGTGAGAGTTATTTTCTATTTTGTGACCACTGATAAGCTTCCCTGTCCATGAATGCAAACAGTCAATAGTTATGAACCTAAATTGCTATTAACATGCATTTATTAGCTCTATCTGTTTTTGATAGAGAAGTGTTTAGAGCTTACACTGGTGAATAAGGCCTTGTTATTGAATGGTAACTGAGCCCACTGTCTCAATCCTGGTTACAACAGGAGAATTGCTGTCACGCCACAAGTGCCAGCCACTAAAAGTGTGCCAGTCTGTGTGATCCTCTCACACTAATCCAATCAAATTCTTAACTGAGCTAAGAAGGGAGGGAGCAAGAGGATAAGCATGACAATGACAACCTTTAGCAGCCGACAACTTAGTATTTTTCATTCAGTACCATTTTAAATACATCCGTGCTTCAATTCACTTCAATCTTTTCAAGAAACTAAAAGGTGACCTTCAAGGTTTTAATGCTACAAACTGAACAGATGCACTTAAACAAAGTATGCAGTTCACGTTCATCTACACACTTCTATAATTCATGTTCAACTGAATTCATTTAGAGTAGCTCTGGGAATGTCTTAAGTCTGTCTTCTAGTCAATATTGTTATTATGGACAAAATACTATTGATTGCAGTGGTTTTGAGCTCTTGGTGTAAACAATCCTAAATGCAATTATGGAGTTTTATCTTTTTTTCCCCATAATGTAGCCAGATGAACAAACTAGCAGGAGAATTTGCTTACAACCTTGGTTAACATATCAGTTATTACCAGTCATATAGTCCCAAATTGACTAATTCCATCCAAGTAGATCCAAGCGGCAAAAATAATGTACTCCAAAAGCAAAATGGGTATGTTAGATTTACACAAAGTTTCACTTTGTTCTTACACAACTTTGTTCTTAAGTTTCACTGCAGATGTAGTCCACCAGACAAAACATGTCATTTTACACTTGTTTTCACATTATTATTATTATTAATATTATTATTATTATCAGTAGTATTAATAGTAGGCTATTAGTTGCAGTAGCAGTAGTAGTAGTAGTAGCAGTAGAAGTAACAGTAGTAGTAATAATAATAATAATAATAATAATAATAATAATAAAAGTAATGACTAATAATAAACAGGCTGTTTGTAACTGACTGCCCTGTTCAAAAAGTAGACCGTGAAATAACCCTTAAAGGTCATGAAATGTCATGAAATGGCATGAAAATTTCACTTTATGAGAGAACGACAGCTCAGATGGTTCAGTCTGGAATTTTCCCAGTATATCGTCTTAAGTATTATTGGACCACTAAGACCCATATAAAAGCATACAAAAGCAGCATATCGTAGGACCTTCAATTACTTCAGCAAGAATGTTGGGGCTAAACTGGTGTAGGCAGACAGTCACTGTATTTGGCAGCTTATTTTTGTTTTAAAACTTTAGCAACGTGAATATACCGCATCAACCTTTTTTTATTCCTCATCACTTCTTTTTTTCTGTGTTGTACAGGATCGAGGAAGAGTTGGGCGATCAAGCTCGATTCGCTGGCCACAACTTCAGAAACCCCAGCGCCCTGTGAGACTGACGCCTGCTGCACAAAGTCCACACAGCTGACACACAACCACCAGACATTATGCACGGACTGCGAAAGTACTGACAGACTGACACAATGCACTATAATAACTGACACAAGGACTATTTGCACTGAACATCTGCAGACACAACATTTCCTGTAATACTGACACCAGGGGCGCCGGAAGCATTTTCAGTGTGTGTGTGTGTTGGGGGGGCATCCGTCTATGTCTGGGGGCGATGTGGGGTGTGGGGGGGTTGTGCCTGCCAAGTCTCAGTCACTGTGGTATAATTGTTCCGGCGCCCATTACTGACACACAGGCCATGCACAGATCAGAGACTGAGATATGATATGCACACAACTGGACTGACCAGAAGCAATGATAGACCAAGTAATATGCATAAAGCCATGACGAACCGAGTTTACAGCGTACTGTACTGCAGTGAGAATCACAAATAATTATTAAAGAAAACAATTCTAGCAGATTCCATGAAAATGGAAAATAGTACAAATAGGATTGGGCCTCAAACGAAATAATGCTGATCTTGAGCCAGATTCGTATCTCCTAAGATCTGCATTCAGTCACTAATCAATTCGAAACTAATCAGCTATTAGAAGAGGATTAAACACTTGATGCACTAGTTGAAAGAAATACTATAAAGCACTGGATACCGACTTAAAATCGCATCTGTTAAAAAAAAAAGGGCAGCAATGCGTTTTCAAATAGGTGAGTTACGCTTATTACATTTTGGAAATTATTATCTGTAGTAATTAACTATATGTCACAGATGAGGTGGATGGGGAATAGGTCCCTTAAAGGTCTGAGTGAGTGTGCTGTAGCACGGAGACTGGAAGGTAGACTGATGTTAGGAGTGTGTGTAGAAAAAAGAAAAAAACAAAAAAAAACTGAAGCACAAAATGAAGTCTAAGCAACAGAGAGAAGGACACACACTGACAGGACTATCCTGTCAGGGAATTGGACCGTCAGGCACGCTTACACTGACAAAACGCACACACGCACGCACGCACACACACACACACACACACACACACACAGGCACACGTGTGGCAGTCTCACATCCTTTCACACATGACTGCACTTTTCCCCCTTTTCATCTTTCTCCCTTGTTCCTTTTCTCTCCTCTTTCCCTGCATTCCCTACTCTTTTCCTTTTCTTGTTGTTTCGTTGTAACCCCCCTCTTCCACGTTTCCCCGTCGTTGCTATGACTGCGGACCTGGCTTGTTCCTCCATGCTTGAATTTCCCTCCATATTTTTCTCTTATCTGTGGAATCACTGTGGTCAAAGAGTAAATAAAAAGAGAGGACAAAAAAAACATGCTTGCCATAAAATAATGCCATGGATTAAAAATCATCATTAACTTCCACCCTGTGTTTGTTATTGGAGAAGAGGAGTGCGCTGTTTTTTGGGTGTGAGCAAGAATAGAGAATTTCATGTCCCTGTCAAACCAAAACCTCTCAGAAATGGTAACTAGGGAGAGATGATGAAATTGTAGTTCATAATTAACTGACGTACATAAAATAATACTGCCGCAGTTGGTCCCACGTTGTTCACTGAATGCAATTAATCAAGCATAAACTTAAAGTAGTAAAAAGGACGAGAAGCTGTTTTGCTTCCGAGCTGTTGATAGACACAAGTACAGCTCAAATAAACAAACTACACAAACATCAAATAAACAAACAGTACCCACCAGTGCCCTCTAAAGGGGTTATTGCGGTTAGAAACTTTTGTTGACTCCACGGTTACAGAAACTTGTTTTCATTTACATCCATCTGTCTTGAGGTAAAAAGGACCCTTCACATTCAGTTGATGTAAACACATGATTATGAGAGCTAACTGTGGCAAATAATTGCAGTCAAATGATTACGCAACAACTGTGACCATGCTGATATAGTGATCCAGCGCAAACTTCTTGTCCTCGTCTACCCAAATGGACAGAAAAGGTGACAAAAAATTGCTGCATTCTGCTGCATTCAGTCCAGGGCGTAATTACTGTAATTACAAGCTAGATTCTGACTGAGAAAAGCACACTCAAGTGTCACTTGTCCGCTGTAATTAACAGTTACAAAACTCTCAGGCAGGAACCCGGGTGTTAGTGAGAGTTATGACGTATAATGACTGGCTATCGTCTGTGGACTAGAGTGCTTCAGAACCGACTCCTTCCACTTTGCAGTTATGCACATCATACAAAAAGCAAGGAAGAAAAAACGTTGCAACTCTAACCTCAAAGCCAATCTACAGCCATGGAAAAAATAAGAAACCTTTCCCCCCATTTTTCGTTCAGTTTGTACAGTGTGTGTGTAAAATACACAAGTTCTTTTATGAACTATTGCAGTGTGAGTTGTGTAAAAAATAAGAAATGCCGTATTATTAGTGCAGTAGAGTTTGTATAGCAGCTTTTCTATCTGCTGTATTCCAGCAGCTCGGCTCTTAATATCACTATTTTAATTGTTACTATTATAAAACAATGTAAGAGTGATGTGGGGTTTAACATTTCCAAGGTATAGTACATTATTTAAATGTATTATTTGTACATTTTCTCCAAATATTTTTTTGGTTTAGAAGTGTGGTCTATAGTGTATAAAACTATTCGCACTCACACAATTGCAAAAGCAATAACCAGAAAAAAAAGATGTACATTACGAACTCAATGCAGTGGTGGAGAAGGAGGACTGGAGCACAAAAGTTAGAGCCATTTTGGTGTCAGTCAGTCAACTTTTATTGAGAACAGTGACTAAGAAAGCAATAAGAATACACTTCCAGACAGTTCTGGAAGAGCGCCAGTTAAATATACTGTCACTACCATTACACATACACACGATTCTTGTGTGGACCTATCCAGCTGATCAGCAGTAGTGCACTTTGCAAACACATAAGCTAACAGATTGTTTAGCTACTAGCAGGGAACTTCATCAACAGGCAATGATGCAGTCATGCCTTCACCATCTCACACTTCGAAGAGATAGGGAGAAAAGTGGATGCCAGTGGTTCAGGACTAAAATAACACAATAACCCCTTCCCCTAGAAACCTGCTGTGAGTTAGTGATTCAGCCACTAGGCAGTGCAGAGTTCCTATCATTACTCTCACTTATAGACTCCATTTGTCTAGTAGAAATGGTTAGGGATTGGACTTCTGGACCGTGTCATCATTCTCATCTTGACTTTCTCTAGGCCCGTGCATTGATGATGTCAATGAACTCAGGCTTAAGGGAGGCTCCGCCCACTAAGAAGCCATCAACATCTGTTTGGGCTGCAAGCTCCTTGCAGTTCCCTCCTGTCACAGAGCCTAAGAGTAGAGAAAAGAAACAAATGTGTTTTATTACACATTTAAAGAAGTCTTTACACAAAGGCTGAAGCACTTACCCTAACCCTTTAAACACAAAACTGACTTTACATGGAGAAACTTGAAAATGTACATTAAAATACATTTTGATTGCACTGCACAAAGTAAGTCTCCCACAACTCCTTTGAAATGAGCTTGAAATCCATCCATCAAATTAATATGTAAAATACTAACTACTATAAAGGTTTGTAAAGTCCTTTAAAGTACCATGTAAAGTCAGCATGAGGCACCAGAAATGTTAGCCCACAATGTTTCTGCAATATTTGACCCATTTTCCCAATGGTCAGTGCAGCTAGAATTCAGGGCTAAAATTAGTCCATTAACAAATTATACAGTCAATAGTGTCCTGCATTCAGAAACTGATTATTGATTAAGGACTAGAGGATGCCTGACACTAACCATCAGATGAACTACCATCAATAACCTACTCACTGGCAGTCTTGTGGTTGTCCTGACCATTAGGTATAGGGGGCTAATAGATGACGCAGAGGAACTACAGTCGTGGCCAAAAGTTTTGAGAATTACATAAATATGGGCAATTGGAAAAGTTGCGGCTGAAGTTTTTATTATAGCAATTTGCATATTCTCTAGAATGTTATGAAGAGTTATCAGATGAATTGGATAGTCCTTCTTTGCCATGAAAATGAACTTAATCCCCAAAAAAACTTTCCACTGCATTTCATTGTTGTCATTAAAGGACCTGCTGAGATCATTTCAGTAATCGTCTTGTTAACTCAGGTGAGAATGTTGACGAGCACAAGGC
>JBBJLR010032770.1:0-12526 GCA_037577145.1 Brachypetersius gabonensis
TGATCGGTCTGTTGTTTACTGATGGCCGCATGAAGTTCGTTCATAGCAAGCTTGGCATCAGCATCGGGAGGAATGTAGGCATCCCTTCTTCACTGGTATGGTCCAGTTTTTATATCGAGACATTGAGAGTTTACTGAGAATCAATGGTGGTTTGTGTGCTCTCTTTCCGGTTGGTCGGGGTATCCGGCAAGGCTGTGTGTTATCTGGAATGTTGTATTCCCTCACCATTGAGCCACTGCTGTTCAGGCTTTGCTCTAGGATTAGGGGGGTTTTGATCACCCAGTGTGGGACCTGTTACCAGTTATCGGCGTATGCTGATGACATATTGGTCATGGTACACAACCAGGCTGATGTGGACAATTTGGTGTCCTGCATCCGTGATTTTGGACAGCTGTCCTCTGCAAGGGTTAACTGGGGAAAGAGTGTAGGCCTGGCAGTCGGCTAATGGGCGAGGGGATTGCCCAGCCTGCCAGAAGGGCTGAATTGGAAGCGGGGTGGCCTTAATTATCTGGGTGTTTATCTTCGGGATGAAGCTGCATTGTAGATTAATTGGGAGGGTTTGGTTGGAAAATTGGAAGGTAGACTTGCCAGGTGGGGGTGGATCCATCCTCATTTGTCTTTTAAGGGACGGGTGCTTATTCTTAACAACTTGGTGACCTTGGCTGTTTTTCACTGTTTGTTTTGTGTGGATCCCCCCAAATGGTTGTTTTTACGCCTACAGGCCATCATGGTGGATTTTTTCTGTGACCGACTTCACTGGCTGCCGAAGGGCCTGCTGTATCTACCGGCGCAGGAAGGAGGTCAGGGGCTGGTTCATCTGGAAAGCCGACTCGCCACGTTTCGTGTCCAGCTTGTCCAAAGGTACTTGATGGGCCTGGCAGATCTGGTGTGGTGGGAGGTGGCAAGTGTTCTTCTGCGCAGGGTGGGTGGCCTGGGCCTGGACACTGCCCTCTTCTGGTTGGATTGCAAGAGACTGTGCCTGAATGGACTTCCTTGCTTTTACAGAGGACTGTTCAGATACTGGTCCATGTTCAGAACTGGGAGGCTGTTCGCCAGCCGCTCGTTGTTCTGGCTGCTTGAAGAGTCTCTCATACACGGGGCACATCTGGATGTGCATGATCTAACTTGGACGTTGTGTGAGTCTGACTTCATAAAATTGCGGCACTTGGCTGATGCGGCCGGTCCAGGTATGGCTAATGTTGGGAATGTGGCTTCTGCTGTGGGCCTGCGGTCCATCCGTCACACCCGGGATGTTGTTGAGCGGTGGATGGCTCGCCTTCGCCCTGAGGACTGGACCCTACTGGGAGACTATTTGGATAGGCGTTTGGCACCTGATAGGGGGGATCCCTTCCCGGATATTGGTCTCACACCAGATTTGGGGAGCTGTTCTGGTCCCCTGTTAGACCTTGCAGGACTGACGGACTTGAGTTTGTGTTCTGTTTCTGGGAAAACCCTGTACAGATGTTTTGTAAAGGAACTACATAGGTCTGTTTTGAATAACAGACCAGACAATGTTTGGGGGGATAAGCTTGGGGAGGGACGTCAGTGACAACCAGCCTCGAGGGTGCTCTACAGACCACCGTTGAATAAGAGGTTGGTGATCTGCAATGGAGGATATTACATGGGGCTGTGGCTGTGAACTCTTTTATTTCTGTCCTCAATCCTGCTGTTTCTGATGAGTGTGTTTTCTGTGGCCTTCGGGAGACAATTTTTCACTGTTTTGCACACTGTTCTCACTTTTGTGGGATTTTTAAGGTTTTGGGGTCTTTGTTTTTGAAATGTGAGGAGGTTTTCACCTTATGGGCCTTCATTTATGGCGTTGGTTACAACCAGACACACAGAGTTAAGTGGCGGCTTCTTAACTTCGCTGTTGGTCAGGCTAAACTTGCCATTTATATTTCTAGGAAGAACAAGGTTCTTGATTTGTCATGATGTTTTACCCCTGTTTATGAAGGATGAGGATCAGAGTTTCACAATGTTTGGTGCAAGACCTTCTGTTTCATAGACACTTTCAAGCCCCTTCTCTCTCTCCAACTAAACTACAGAGCTGACCCGCCCACAAAAATCGAATGATCAATACTTGGCTCCCTGTCAATTGATCAAAAATCTGAATAAACGCACAAGACATTCAGCTTTAGAATTCTGGCCACATTTCAGTACAGGCTCAAAAAAGAAGCAGGGCCTTTTTTGGCTATAGGTACAAAAATAAAAGTTTAAATAATCATGAAAATTAAATGTACAATAATAAAATATAATACTTCTACTACTGCTACTTCTACTAGTACTACTACTTAAAATAATAACAATAAAAGATTAAAAGAGCAATAGTGTGATTGCTTCAACAAGAGATTATTAGACTAAAAAGCATTGCTAAACATCCCAACAGCAGTTTTGGGGCAGTTGAGCAGGAAAGCTGAAGTAATGTCCTCTTTCATTAGTATGTCATCACCAGAAATTCAAATATTTTCCCCACACAAAAGAACCCTCCACTCTCCTGGTGATGTCCAGCTCTACTGCCAGCAGAACAAGATCAAAGCTCCGTCCAGGTCTGAACAACTTATGTTTTTATGATAGATTTTAATATGTGCAGTGCCAGTTGTAGTACAGTGTTTTATTTTTAAATTATTTTAATAAAGTCAGGACACTCTGCGATGTGTAGAAATGTTGACCTTTATATTTAAAATGTGCATTGCAAATAATTCACTTTAATGAATGTCTCCTCTGGGTAACATTTTCCCAGCCTGTTTCTAATGGTGAAGTCATGAACACAGTCTTTAGTGAGGCTTACATTTCCCTCAGATATCTTCTTCTTTTCAGGAAGTTTGGTACACTAGCAATTTCTGGCCTCATTCATCTCTGATCCTCAATTTGATTTACTGAGCCCAAAGGCTTGATTTACTAAGCCCACTGTATTATAATGTTTATTTTAGCCAGAAGTAGCTGATATGTTCTTTTTATCTAATGCTACACCGATCAGCCACACTATTCATCCCCATAACAAGTGAAGTGAAGAGAACTGATGATATTAGGTAGTGAGTACATAGACAGATCTTCAATTTCTTGACAAATTGGCAAAATGTTGCGAGACATTTTGAGAAGAACCAAAAGGGTGATGTCTGTATAAGTGAACATCGCCAACCCAGCAAGTCTTCAACAAGGAAGGAGAACCAGTGACAGGGTCCTGGGCACCTGAGGTTGACTGATGTCCATCTAATACTGTGTTGGTCCCACCAATGGTGACATGGTGGTTAGGTCCCCTGTGATCAGAAAGTCATAGCCTTGAATCCCAGGACTGTCACTAAGGTACCCTTGAGCAAGGTCCCATCCCCAGACACTACTCCCCCACAACTGCATCATCAGCTGCCTACTGCTTCACTTGTCTGAATGGGTTAATTGGGTTAATTGGGTTAAATGCAGAGAACAATTTCACACTGTTCAGATGTTCACATGTGACAAATGACCACGTTACACTTACACTCTACATTGCAAGGTTGGTCCTCCATTGACCAGACTAGGTTGATCAGCGTGGCCCAAAGATGGGACTGAGATCTCAGAAATTTGAAGGCAACATCTTGGACTGTATGTCATGTTTCTCATTGATTTGGCTTTGATTTGTCTGGGTGGCTTGCTTTCTTGATGTGGCTCTATTTTCGATTTCTCTGGGTGGGTGCTGTTTTTTTCAACAGGGTTATAATTTAGTTTGTCTAAGGTGAGGTTGTTTATTACGGGTCACATTAGTCTTGATTTGCCTACAGCACTGGATTTGTTTAGGGAGATGTACAGTAATGAAATTAATTAAACTGTTTATTTATTTCCCTCAGATCTGGAGACCCCAAACAAGAGAAACAGCGATGAACTCTTCATTCTCATCTGAATTCAGCAATAGTAGAACATCACTGGAATTCACAGCATACTATACACCTGTCATTATCTACATAATAGTCTTCATCTTGGGTCTTCCCCTTAACTCCTATGTCGTATGGCTGATTTTTATTTATGTCCCAATGGTTGTCTTCACGGCCCTGCGACGTGCTGGCGACTGTCCAGGGTGTACCCGCCTTCGCCCCTTGCAGCTGGGTTAGGCTCCAGCCCCCCCCCTAAGGGGTAGATAATGGATGGATTCTTCACATTCATGTATGATTATTTGTCTGAACAGCAGACAGAGTATGGCTTTATGGTTTGTCTCACTCACAGCTGCTGGCCTTGTGCAGCCTTTGTTGTATCTGAACAGGGCTGGAAAACTTCCTCTAATCCGGTGCTTTTAATAATTTAGCAGTTAATAGTCAGCACATGTATCACCCCTAGGAAAGCAAGAATAACACAAGAGGATAACACCAGTTAAACAGAACAACTTGCAGTACATTCAACAAAAGCATCTGCAGTACAGTTTGAATGATTACTACATTATGGCAGATACTGTGCTCTAGCAGGGGAGTTGTGTGCAGTGTGCAAAAATGCAAATACAGAGGTTACAGAAGTGATGCATAATCTCCATTCATCATTTATGGTTTCACAGTGACAACAACTTTTCTGAAAGATGTGATTAATTGTTTATGTAAAGATAATTAGTTGCTGGGACTTGGAATAAAAACAAACACTGAACATTTGCAAAATCAATGGCTTCACAATCACAGACTATTTTAATCTTGTTCAATGTTAATTTTTATTCTGTTGTGTATATCGTAATATGTTTTTCATTTTTACTGTCAGATCTTTTTAACTTAAATTAGAATTTGTTTTGATTTGTTTCTCTTTGATTACTATGTAATCACCAGAAATTCAAATATTCCACCCACATAAAAGAACCCTCCACTCTCCTGGTCACTCCCTGCTTTACTGCCAGCAGAACAAGATCAAAGCTCCATCCAGGTCTGAACAATTTACATTTTATGATGCGTATTTATATGTGTAATGCCAGTTGTAGTCCAATGTTTTATTTTTCAGTGCTTGAATCGTTTAAACAAAATCAATTCATGTTTTTAATGCCTTCCAAACTGATGTTACATTTTGTAGAGAGAATCTTTTTTGAATGTTTATATGTAACTATTATAATGTTTAGATTAGCCAGTCTTTCATATGTGCATTTTATCTAATGATACACCATTCAGCCACAACATTCAACCACACAGGTGAAGTGAAGAACACTGATGATCTGTTTCCATTGTGTTTTGTGGTGTATACTGTATTCTATTAGGTGAGAATATAAACATATCCTCAAGTTCTTGACAAATGGGTATAAATATGATACACTTTGAGAAGATCCAAACTGTGAAGTCTGGATGAGTGAACATCTCCAGCCCAGCAGGTCTTGTGTGGAGTTCCTAGTGCACTGGTCAGAAAATACCAAAAGTGCTCAGAGTAAAGGGAACCAGAGAACGAGTGACAGGGTCCTGGTATGTGAGGAAAGGCTAATAAAGCTTGTTAAATCAAATGACTCAGTAAAGGTCTACATTGTTTGATCCACACTAGGTTTCTGCCATGAGGAAAATTGGTTTGTTGTGATAAAATTTTGGTAGCTCATGTTCCTTAATGTTGATTGTCCTAAAACCTTTAGAGGAAATTTAAACCTACCTGCCCATTAAAATCCTCCTTCCAATATTGTGTCGGTCCCTGATGTATAGACTCCACAAGACCTCTGAAGATGTTGTGGTATCTGCACCAGTCCAGTACAATATTAGGCAGGTGTTTTTTGTGGCAGCTGGTGACCTGGTGGTTAGGGATCTGCCCCTGTGATTCGAATGCCATGGGCTTGAAACCCAGGACTGTCAAGGGCACCACTAAGGTACTGTCACGATCCTGTCCTGTCTGAGTTTAGCAGGAAGGGAACTTCCATGACAGAGCAGGATAAAGTTTATTACAAGTCAGAAGTGACATGCAAATAGAAAAGGCAAGACTAACTTAACATGAGAACAGGAGCACAAACGAAGGCGTGAAAAGTATGCTGGAATAAAGAACTGAGGAGAGGGACTACCATAAATACCAGGGGGACTAAACTAGGAACCATTGCGAAGACAGACCTTAACAGGGAACATAACAAGGTGCATAATCAAGTATTTACAGGTGTGAGTAAGGGGGCAGGTAGTCCATGGGCTCGAGGTGACACACGGTGGTCGCAGACAGGAACTGTGTTCACAGTCATGTCAGTCTGTGGTCTCATGGCGCCCCCCGGTGGTGGCAGGCGGGTACTGGTCCCATGATCCGGTGATCACCGACGAGAACCGTAACAGGACCCCCCCACACACCCCCGCATGGCGCAACTCCAGGGTGGTGAAGAATAGCTCCCAGCCCTTCATGCAGTATGAAGGGGGGGGTGGGGGGGGGGAGTCCAAGAAATCGTCCAGAGCCCCCGTCCATGGTGAGGGTGGCGGAGGCGGGGCCAGCAGATCCCGATCGATGCCGACGGAGGCGGATGACCCATCCGAGTTGCAGGGCAGCCTGGGTGGAAGTCAGCCTGGGTGGAAGTCCACTGATGGGACAGGGGCCAGTTCGGAGAACGGCCTTGGAGTCTGGACATCCAGCTCGGAGACCGGTTCTGTAGTCTGGTTAGCCGTGATGGAACCCAACAACCAGTTCCGCGTCAAGTTCTGAGTTGGTGAAGGGAAAACCAGGTGCCCCTTCGATTCCGAAATTAATCAGTGATGTCAGGGGTACCGGGTAGGTATCAGAGTCACTATGTAGGGTAACCTCGAGGTGACACCCGGTGGTCGCAGGCAGGAACTAAGTTCAGAGTCATGTCAGTCCGTGGTCTCATGGCGACCCTCGATGGTCGCAGGTGGGTCCTGATCCCAAAGATGCTTGACGGGACTGAGATCTCAGGAAAATTTTTAATCTTTCTCTTTGTTCCTCATGTTGATTTGGCTTTGATTGAAACTGTTTATTTATTTCCTTTAGATGTGAAGACCCCAACATCAGAGACAGCAATGAACTCTTCATTCTCTCTTCAATCCAATAATAATGGAACATCACTGGAAATACCATTCGATACTTTAGTCTCTATCAACATTATTGTTATAATCTTGGGTCTACCCATCAACTCTTATGTCATGCGGCTGATTATAACTGGTGCAGGAAGTGGAGTAGTGTCAGAGCTCTTTGTACTCAACCTCTGTGTGTGTGAAATCGTGGTATGGTTCAATATTGTACCTGGTATCTTCTACATTTTATCATACAGAACATATGCTTTACTTTATTCCACTGGGTTTTTTTCAACAATACTTGTCTCCGGACGGCCCTTCTTCCAGTGTTGTGTCTGTGTGGAACGTTATGTGGCTGTGGTCCATCCTGTCATCTTCCTGAAGTACAAACCTTTAAGGTTCCGGGTGGCCATTTCAGCAGTGATGTGGTTAATAGTGCTGGGAATCTGTGCAATCTGTCCATTACTGTCTCTGAGAAGCCTGTATCATGGTATGCTGGCACAATACATTATTTTGTTTTCAGTGAAAGTTTTCTGCTCTGTTGCGGTGCTCAAGGCTTTGAGGCGGCCGGGGCCTGGTGAGAAATGGAGTGCCAAAGATGCAGAGGCCAACCGCATGACGAAAAAGGCTTTCTGGCTGATTCTGATCATCCTGCTGTCCATGCTTCTTATTTACACCCCAATGGTTGTCTATATATTCATGTATGATTATTTGTCTGACATGCAGAAAATTCATGGCATCTCAGTAAGTTTCAACATTCTTGTTGCAGCTGGACTTGTGCAGCCTTTGTTGTATCTGCACAGGGCTGGAAAACTTCCTCTCCTTTGGTTCTTTAATACCATTAGAGTTCAAATCTCTTGCCACTTAGATTCTAAAGGTTAAATGTCTATGAAATAAACATAATACTTAAAAACATGTGCAGTGCAAAGACGGTTTATGTGGTATGTTACAATAAATTTTCATGATTTTTTTATATGATATTATACATTTACATTTATGCATGTGTAACCAGTGTCCCTCATGTCCCCTAGTTTGGTCCTGCCCCTCTGTTAGCATGGTTGTTGGGCCATGTGTTTCATTGCTGGAGGCTATAAAAACAGATGGACCCTAGGGCACATGGGGTCACTGGCTTGCACTGACACCTGCTGAGTGGGTGTGGACCTGTGCTTTCACTGGGCGAAGGTTTTCTACTGTTTAGCCTACCAGTGTTCAGGGTAGTATGCAGATTGACTACAGAAGATTTGTTTGGTAGAGGACACAGAGAACTGCCATTGCCCTTTGGACAAAGGGAGATGCCAGGGAGCACTATTTCTACCATCTGGGCCGTAACTACATGAAGGCTGGGATTGGGATGCAAGGGACCCTCACTGTATATGCTGGCTAAGCCGGAGACATGCTGAGAAAGATTTGCCACTGCTGCTCTGCCTTCTATAATTTAAATATAACACCTGCTTTCACCTTGTGGGTTGTTTTTATTCATTTGGTTGCTTCTTTCTTCTGGCTGAATTTGGGGGCTCTTTCTTGTTTTTATTATCATTAACTTTTGCTGTGATTTTAAAACCTCTGATGAAGTACTGGCTACCCAGGATATGCTAGTATGTGCATCTTTTTGCTCATGATTCAATAAATTATTTAATCTTAAACTAACTGTCTCTCTCTTCATTCATTATAGACACACAGCATATTGCAGCTGATTTAGGGCAGGTTGCTGGAGTTGCTGGAGTTTTCTTTGTGCACTTCACATCGTATTTGCAGTGGTAAAGAGCACTTCACCATTTGTGGTGACTTTGTTTTGCAGTACTTGTGTGTTTTTTTTGGTAATAACTTCTCCTTCAGTGCAGGTAACCTTCCCCCTGCCTAGTAAATTTAACCTTTTTATTGCGCATCTTGCATCCCTGTGGGCAGCCATTGTTTTGCCGAGAGTTATTGCTTTTCTTTACTTGAAAAACTAATCATCCAATGAATGCATTACAATCTTACATTAATAAATACTCTTTTTCTTTATCAAAACATTACGTCTCTGTCTTCTGTGTGGGAATCAACTGGTCTTAAACGGTGTTAAGGATTGAGCAGCATACCAACCACTTTTTGGGTAGAAAGACTCCCACTCATTACCCCAGTTGGTCACACATGCTTTCCCAGAGTGTGCAATATGTGTTGGGAGTCTTGCCCAGGGATGCAGCAGACTGTGTAGATGTCCTCCCAATTACAGTATGCCAGATCCTAAAGTGGGCATTTATTACAAACTTTACAGTACACATATATACAGTGTGACTTTTATTTTATGAGCATATCTAATTTAATGGGTTTTTTTTGTCTGACTCATTCAAGGAACAAAAGCCTTTCAGTTATCTTTAGAAATGTTTACAATATGTTTTTATAGTTCATGATTTCCAAAGGGAAATTTGGAACTTGACATGCTTCTGACATATGCATAGTTAAATCCATACAAAAATAAGGCACCAAACTGCCAGTGTACACTGTCTGTACCATTTTGAACAGTAACATGTTTCTTTTCATAACTGGCCTGAGCTTTAGTGTCTTGATGGCTACTTATGTGTCTGCAACTTGTTTACAAAGCACAGGGTATTATCACGTGTCTAAATACACTGGCAGTGTCATGTCTCCCCTTTCTCCCCAAATGAGAACAGGCACGAAGGCAGGCTTCCATGCTTACGGTTTCTTTTTTTACTTTCAAAGTACTGCAAAACAGAAGGCTCGAGGGCCAAAACAGACATTTAAACCAAAGGGAAAAGGTAAATCTCTCACAAGACCCAGAGTGATGGTGGACTGACACTCAGGTCCACCACAAATGAACCTATATACAAAATCCTCAAACACAAGAAACCAATAGACATACAAAACTCATTTGCTATGAGCACACTGTCAGCTGAAACCCATAATTAACACAGATAAGACCCTGTGCCCAGGCCTTTACAATAAAAGACCCCAAAATAAACCCAGAACAAACAAACACAAAGGATTGCCTCGTGGCCTCCAACCTCAAAACCAGGCAGGAAGCAAAACTCACTTTAAACGAAAAATTACGAAGCCTGCAGTTAGATTGAATATAAGTAACATTACTCAAAAAAGTGTCTTTAAAATCATCATACTGGGTATTCTCAGTTAACAGTAGTAACAGATTAATATGAGGACCAGTTACAGGCAGTTAAAAGGTGTAATTATGAAAATTCATTCCAAGTCTACTTATTTTTAGCAGTCTGCCTAATTAATTAATTATTTACTGTTAAACTTCAGCTAAATTACAAGACTTTCAGCACTTCTAGAAATCTCTTCAACTCTAGGACTATTTTTAGACTATTTTTATTAGACTAAAAGTTATTGCTAATTACCAGCACAGCAGTTGTGGAGCAGTTGACCAAGAGAACTGGAATAATTTTCTCTTTCATTACTATGTCGTCACTATAAAATTCAAATATTTCACCCACACTAAAAAACCCTCAACTCTCCTGGTGACGCCCTGCTTTACTGCCAGCAGATCAAGATCAAAGCTCCGTCCAGGTCTGAACAATCTACCTTTCTTTTATGATACATATTAATATGTGCAATGCTAGTAGTCGAGTGTTTTTTCAGTGCTTGAATCATTTTAATAAAATCAGTACCCACAGTGTGAAGTGTAGAATATTGTAAATATTTAAAACATCTGTTCATTTTAATTAATGTCTCCTCTGGGTAACATTTTTAATGAGGCTTGCATTATGTTAATTTTTTTGAGTGACATATTGGCATATTTCCTGAAGACAGAAATCTTCTCAGTTTTGATGCAATGTAACTTTTATGTTTATATTAGCTAATGCTACTTACTTTTATCTAATAGTAAGTTACTCTGGTCAGCCACAACATGGGCTGTATTTGATATTAAGATGTGAAAATCCAAACAGATTTCAATGTTCTAGAAAAATGGGCAAAAAGGTCTGAGACACTTTGAGAAGAATCAAACTGGGACGTCCGGCCTTGTGTGGGGTTTCTAGTGTGCAGTACTGGTTTTTGTCTAGGTGGGGTTGGTTTGTCAGTGGAGTCAAAGTTTGATTTGTTAACAGAAGGGGATTTGTTCAGAGAACTGTACAATAAATATTGAATGAAACTGTTTATTCATTTCCTTCAGATCTAGAGACTCCAACCAGAGAGACAGCGATGAACTCTTCTTTCTCACTTCAATTCAGTAATAATGGAACATCACTGGAATTCACACAATTCTATACTTTAGCCTGTATTAACATAATAGTCATCTTGGGTCTTCCCATCAACTCCTATGTCATGTGGCTGATCATAACTGGTGCAGGAAGTAGAGTAGTGCCAGAGCTCTTTGTGCTCAATCTCTCTGTGTGTGAAATCATTATTTGCTTCAATATTGTACCCACTATTTTCTACCTTTTATCATACAGCACATATGCTTTAAATTATGCTATTGGTTTTTTTTCAACAATCCTTCTCTTCGGACGGCCCTTCTTCCAGTGCTGTATCTGTGTGGAACGTTATGTGGCTGTGGTCCATCCTGTCATCTTCCTGAAGTACAAACCTTTAAGGTTCCGGGTGGCCTTTTCTGCAGTAATGTGGTTATTAGTGCTGGGAATCTGTGCAATCTGTCCATTACTGTCTCGGAGAAACATGAATTATGTTGTACTGGCACAATATTTCATTTTGTTTTCTGTAAAGGTTTTCTGCTCTGTTGCGGTTCTCAGGGCTTTGAGGGGGCCGGGGCCTGGTGAAAAATGGAGTGCCAAAGATGCAGAGGCCAACCGCATGAAGAAAAAGGCTTTCTGGGTGATTCTGATCATCCTGCTGTCCATGCTTCTTATTTACACGCCAATGGTCGTCTATATATTCATGTATGATTATTTGTCTTACCTGCAGAAAATTCATGGCATGTCAGCATGTTTCGACATCCTTATTATAGCTGGGCTTGTGCAGCCTTTGTTGTTTCTGCACAGGGCTGGAAAACTTCCTATCATCTGGCTCCTTAACACAATTAGAGCTAAAATCTAGGATGTTCTTTTACCACATAGATTCTAATGGTTAAATATCAAAGAAATATGAACAAAACTTCAAAAATATGTGCAGTGCAAAGATGGTTAATATGGTATGTTACAATAAATTTACCTGATATGTATAAGATATTATACATTTACATTTATTCATGCTTTCCTAGAGGGGTTTACAATTTTGACCTAGTGTTCAATATGTGTTTGGAGTCTTGCCCAGGGATGCAGCAGACTGTGTAGACATCCTCCCACAGTATACTAGATCCTAAAGTGTGCATTTATTATACATAATTTACAGCACACACACACACATACACACATACATATATATACAGTATATATATTATATTAGTGGTGGGCCGTTATCGGCAATAACATGCTGCGTTAATGTGAGACTCTAACGGGGGATAAAAAAATATCGCCGTTAATCTATTTACAAAGTTGGGTTGGGAGCTGGGTATATATTACTTAAGCCATGATGACCTTGATATTTTAGCGCGGATACCTAGCCGAATTGCACTGTAGGGGGCGAGTGAAAAAGGGACGTCACTAGGACGGAAAGACAAGTGGGCCTTAGCCCCCAGGGTTGTAAGAAGGAATTAGCAGTGA
>JBBJLR010032781.1:0-12526 GCA_037577145.1 Brachypetersius gabonensis
AGACAGATAGACAGATAGATAGATAGATAGATAGATAGATAGATAGATAGATAGATAGATAGACAGATAGATAGATAGACACATAGAAAGATAGACAGATAGATAGATAGATAGATAGATAGATAGATAGATAGATAGATAAGCAGTTTGGTTATTGGGAAACATCAAATTGGTTCAGAATTTGATAGTGCCGTGTGTGTTGTGATCGTATATGATCATGTGGTGCGCGGTGGTCATAGAGCAAAAGAACAAAGCGATGGCAGATGCCACAGGGGAAGGGGAACAGAAAAAAAACACACCGCAATTAGAACACACCAAAGATGGTTAAACACAAGACGGAGACCGTGCACTCGTCCCAACGTCAAGGCTGCCGTCTTGTCATTTAAAGATCCTTGCTCTCACTGCACTGAAAACGTGATGCAGTGAATTCACCTGAATCAACAGTGAACGGTCTAAAAGGGCCCCCTGTACTGCAGTTTAGTGCTTCCCTACACCCACTTCAACCACATTCAATTACGTGTGTCTGGAGGAAAAATTAAAATGTGCCAGTACTTTTGTGCTGACGACTTTTGGAATTTACTTTTACAGCAGTTATCAGATGCTTTTATCCAAAAGCGACTTCCACTTCCTAACTACAGGGGGCAGTCTACCTGGAGCAACTTGGGGTTAAGGGTCTTGCTCAGGGACCCAGTGGCGGTGTGCTGACCCCTTGGTCCAGAGGCAAACATCCTACCCACTAGGCCAACACTATAGGAACAAAAGTATTGGGACTCCTGACCGTTGCACCAGCAGGGACTTTGCTTTCAAATACTTTAATATGGAGTTGGTCCACCTTTTGCAACTGTAACAGGTTCCACTCTTCTTTAAAGGCTTTCCATTAGATTTTGGAGTTTCTGTGGGAATTTGTGCCCATTCGTTCTGTAGAGGTTCATGAGTTCAGACAATGATTTTGGATGAGAAGGTCTGGCTCACAATCTCCAGTCCAGTTTAAGTTCTCCAGGTCAATCAAGTTCATCCACACCAAACTTATCCAACCTTATCTTTATGAAGCTCACTTTGTGCAGTGAGGGACAGTCATGCTCTACCAGAAAAGGTTCTTCTCCAAACTGTTACCACAAAATTGGAAGTGTGGCGTCGTCCAAAATGTCTTGGTCTGCTGAAGCATTCAGATGGAAGGAAGGGGCCTATCCCAAACCCTGAAAAACAGGTATGTCCCAATGCTTTTGTCCATAGAGTGTATATTACATTTATTATTTTTATTTGTCTTCTTTTGCATCATTTATTTTATGCTCCTGCTCACTGTTAAAACACTCCTTCAACACTCACTCACTCTGTAAGGTTTCCCTGAGTGCCTTGAAAGGCACGTATTTAAAAAATGTAATAATAAACATAGATGGAAAACAATATTTCCACATGAATAAAACATATTACATCAGATTACATCAGTCTTTCAGTTTACTTACTTTCAGCAGTAGTCACACTAATTATCCACATTAATCAGGTGGAAATTATGTACATAACTGACTTGAAAGTAAATTCAGTGCATCACGTTTTTCAGTGTGAAGTGGCAGCCAGACCCAGCAAAGAAGTCCTGGGAATTGTAGGCAGCAGCGCAGTGTGAGTGAGGGGTTAACCACACAATAAAAGTACAATTATGGAGGACAGGTGAGTGATATGGGACACAGTACTCAGACTGGACGGCCAAACTTCTTTTTACGAGAAAGAGTTGTCCAATTAAAGGTTAGAGGACAGTGAATCTAATATACAGTCTTGCTGCAGAGAAGGAAAGTGCAAAAGACCACTAGAGTAAGTGCACATTGGTACACAAGCATTAGAAAAGCGTCAGATTTTTTGGTAAACACTCATTAGAATCAGGAAAGCATCTGATTGAATGGTTTTGTATGTACAGTAGACATCAGACAGTGCTTATACCTGGTGGACCGACCACACACACAAGGACAAGCAAAAACAAAAAATGGCCCAGAATCAATGTGTGTGATCTGACAAGAACACTCGACCAACAGTTAAGTGACCTGAACGAGACGCATGTTAGAGCACACTGATCTTCACTGATGACTGTTATCATAGTTATACAACCACATGCAATCGCTGGCCACGTACAGAGAGTCACCATAGGCAGACAGAGACATTTTAGCACGTGAGCATGTGAAACAGTGAGGTCTTTGTGGTGTGTTAACCCAGTGTGGGAAGTTGCCAAGCCATGGATGTATATTTGAGTAAATATATTGTATCTTTTAACTCTGAATGGTAAATGTTTCACCAAATCAATTCCTCACCTGCGCCTTCCTCCCTGCCAAACGGTCAATCTCCGCCCTGCAGCGTTTTAGCTCCGCCTCCAGATCCGTCCTCTCCTTCTGACTGCTCTCGTAGAGGCATTGTAGCTCCAGAAGTTCTCCCTTTAGGCCCTCACACTGAGAGAGAGAGGGGGTGGGGAGAAGGAGAGGAAGAGAGAGAGAGAGAGAAGAAGAATTAGAGGAAGAAAGAGAGAGAGAGAGAAAAAGAGAGAGGAGAGAGAGGAGCGAGAGAGAGAGAGAAAGAGAGAAAGAGAGGGGGAGAGAGAGAGAGAGAGAGAGAGAAAGAGAGAAAGAGAGAAAGAGAAGAAGAATGAGAGGAAGAAAGAGAGAGAGAGAGAGAGAGAGAGAGAGAGAGAGAAAGAGAGAGAGGAGAGAGAGAGAGAGATGGGAGATAGAGGAGTGGAGGGGGTGTAGAAGACAGAAAGATGCACTGAGAGTACATCTTGGCTATACAGCAAAACATTCTTGCTTCTCTTTTTCACGATTTGTAAATACCAGTCTGTTACATTATGTGAACACGTCATGATGAATGGACCAATAGAAATGGCTTAAACATCTTACAGTAAATATATTTCCACCTCCTATAAAGTTACTATTCTGAAGTTCTAAAATGTTGTTACAAAGAAATGGCAAACAGAAAACAGTTAAAGGGAAAATGAGCACAGGAAACTATTCCAAAAATCCCAGAATGCTGGCATTGTGTCTTCAGTGTGTTCCCTGCTGTGGAGTTTAATAAAGAGTGGAAAGTGAAATTAGAGCTGGAAAAAACAGGTCTCACTCCATCAAGGTGTGGCTGAGCCACTGCTCTCGGGAATCTGAATGCTTGTGCTTCACGCTGATTCAAATATTATATTTAACTTTGTATTACCTCTTCTTTGTTCATACAAAAATGAAATAAGCTGCTTTTTCAAAAATGTAACTGACTGGGTTTCAATGTTTTATAGTCTGTAGTTACACATTATTTAGCCATTAAGGCTCAAAGTACTGGTTTTGAAGAGACAGATCAGGTCTGTCTTTAGTGCACTGACGTTCACTTTGTGTTGAAAAAAAGAAAAGCAACATGAGCTCCAACATCACAAAACATTCTTCAAGAAGATAATGACCCTAAGCTTTGCTCAAAAATGTGTCAAATGTATATCTAGTCCAAAGACAAGTAAAACGTTTGGATAAATATTCTTGGCCTCTAAAGTCTCCAGATCCTTCTTTCATTGAGCTGCACGGGACGAGCTGGACCTGTAAGTTCGACATAAGTGTCCGGAAAGGTGCTGGGAGAGTTTGGACACAAGTTATTACCAAATATTGCAGAAACAATTGTGGTCATAAAGGAATGGAGATGGTCAGCAACAATACTCAGGAAGGAAATTAGCACTTAGAGACCCAAAATGCACCAAGAAACCATTACATCGCCAGCCTGAACCACTGATACAAAGCATCCATGTTCTTTCATGTTCTTTACACCAAGTTCCTACCATCTGAATGTCGCAGCTGAAATGGAGACTCATCAGACCAGGCTACGTTTTTTCAGCCTGAGCAAACTGTAGCCGCAGTTTCCTGTTCTTCGCTGACAGGAGCGGCACCCAGTGTGGTCTTCTGCTGCTGTAGCCCATCAAGGTTTGACGGTTGTGCGTTCAGAGATGCTTTTCTGCATACCTCGGTTGTAATAGTGGTTATTTGAGCTACTGTTGTTTTCTATCATCTCAAACCAGTCTGTTCCTTCTCCTCTGACCTCTGACACCAACCAGGCATTTTCATCAACACAACCCCCCGCTCACTGGATATTTTATCTCTTTCAGACCATTCTCTGTGAACCCTGGAGATGGCTGTGCATTATCAGCAGTTTTTGAAATACTCCGACCAGCCCTTCAGGCACAAACAACCACACCACGTTCCAAGTCACTTAAATCTCCTTTTTTCCCCCACTTTGATGCACGGTTTAAACTCAGCAACTTGTGTTCACCATGTCTAGATGCCTAAATGCATTCAGTTGCTGCCATGTGATTGGATGATCAGCTATTTGTGTTAACAAGCAATTGAACAGGTGAGTGTATATGTTACATTACGCATTGTTACAAAACCAGTCAGTTACGTTTAATATTTTCTAAAGTTTTCTCGTAATAAAATTTTGAAAGAGCAGAGCACAGTTTTTTATGCGAATGTGTAGAGTAGGTGTCCAGCACAGTTCAGTGTTTTCTCTGTTCAAGCACACCTGATTCAATTCACCTGTTAATTGTTAGGGCTAGAAAGTGTGTTAGCGGGAGGGAAATAACGAACTGAAGCAGAGAAAAGGAGCTGGAACACAGCAAATATGTGGATAAACCCCGGGTCCTCATGGATTAGAGCAAAAATGTCCTTAATAAGAAACATGCTAGTGGCTATAACATACCTCTCTCTGGACCTGGGAGGCCCTCTGCTCAGCCTGTTTGAGCTGGTCTCGTAGGGAGAAGATCTCGCTTTTCTCTGCAGGATTCGGGGGTCTGGTCTCTTTCACCAAACCGCCGCTCTTCTCCGACTGCAACATGCTCATGTAGCCTTGGGACTTCACCTCAATCTCTTCTTCATCCTTCTGCCCACGGTTCTGTCTTGCACTTTCCTGAACGTCCTGCTCACCTCTGACAGCCAGGTAGGGTTCAGTGGAGCTGGAGAAGAAGAAACCAAGTAAATGTGTCAGTATACATAACATTGAACCCACCTGTCTACAGTGTGTCCCCCTCAGACCAGGTCCTCCTTCCAGTGCTCTGTAGCCGGGTTCTGATCGTAGGTGCTTTGGGCAGTGGACAGGGAATCCTGCATGGACACTTTATCTGCAGCCATACGGCCCCATACACAGCAAACTGTTCTGCACTGTGTGTCCTGACACCTTTCTATCATAGTTAACATGAACTTCTTCAGCGACAGTAGCTCCACTGTGGGATCAGACTAGCCAGACTAGCTTGTGTTTCCTATAGCCTTTACTGCTGTACATGATCAGTGTATATATCAAGTAAAACAATTCCTTTACTGGGTCGGGATGAATTTGTAAGTCAAAACTTACAAATGACCCATTTGCTACAGATGAAATGACAGTAACACAAAACCTGACTGGTCCAAATTAGATAAATGTTTATTCCATGGCCACTATTAATTGATTGCTTATGGCTAATTTAATATATCATGACACATTTTAGACCCCAGGTGTTATTCTTTCTGACTCATCAGGCCTTAACCCAAGCAAGGTGTAGACAGGTCCAGAGCATAAAAAATGATGCGGGGGCAACCTACTTAGGGGGCTGTGGTCTAAACAACTGTTCGAGGATCTGAAATCTGAAGCAATAGACACAATATAAACATAAACAATATAAACATTTCTCTCAGGGTCTGAAATATTATTGAAATGCTGTCAAGTCTGTAAATAAGTTCTGTAAAAAAAGTCTTTCCTCTCTTAACCTCTAGGCCACCAGCTTCCCCAAAAGGTCTCCCTTCAAGCCAGATTTCCAAACCAGCGACCTAAGGATCTGTATTTCCATCCGAAAACTTTTACATTCAACTGTACGGTGAATTGGAAAGTTTGCTTATGGCAAAAATCCTTTCAATGTTTGAAAAAAAAACAGAAACCCTGTTAAAAAGACGTTAAATCATTTGAGCAGGGCAGCCCAACTTTTGCATTCAACAGTAAACCCGAATCTGTTTCTGCATTCAGTCCATCAAACACTGCAGCCCTCATGTACTAAGCTTTTTGCATGAGTTTCAGGAGCACATCGGCGCATTCTGCACACACATTCTTTACAAAACCAGTGCGAAGGATAAATACACAGTTTATGGGTTGTGAAAAATTCATTCTCCCTGAGAGAAGGCTGCACAAGACTTAGGAAAGATTGTGCTAAAAATGGGGCTAAATACGGTTTCATATTTTGCTCCATTCATTGAAGTGTCAGACACTCGTGGCAGCCGGTTTTGTATCAGTCCTCCACCACTTTTTAAAGGCAAATGTAAATGTGTGTTAGGGTCTCAAACACACGTTGAAAAACTTCCGTCAGCACCAGGAGAAGATACTGCAGTTAGATAGACAAGTGCTAAAAGGATGTTTACCATCAGAACAGCACTGTTTAAACACTCACAGACGTACATTTGTGAAAAGACGTGGTCTTGAATACATCATGATGCAGCTGCGTCTTGTGGACACAGTTGGTGCTACATTTCACAAAGTCTGATTTCTTTCAGCCACAATGACATGGTCGAAGAAACAAAGAACTTATCACTCATCATAACTGAACTTTCATGTTTTGTCTTGACCTTACAAACAACCCTATTACTGTCAGTTTGCCTGTTAGGCACTATGCCTCTTGGGAATGTAGTTAGTTTGTAGTTTAAGTGAATCATATGTTAAATTGCACTATAAACACATACTGCAGTTTCATCAAGGTATGTCTTGGGCCCATAGGTACATCTCATGAGAAACCCAGAAACAAAAACTGTCACAACTTTAGTCCTTCCCTGAATCTTCAAGAGCTGTAAGAACTGTTCAATAACACACATACAGCTGACCTTCGTGACAATACAGCAGGAACAGGTCATATCAGTCATATCTAAACATATTTCTGCCTCTAACAAAGAGAAACACAATGAGCACGGCACACACACACACACACACACACACACACACACACACACACACACACACACACACACACACACACACACACACACCACTGACAGGCAGCTCAGCTTAAAAGAGTGCGTTTAAATAATGAGCAAAGGAGATCACGGATTAGTCGAGAATAGAAATCTATACGCTGTTCCTAACTGTGTGATCTAAGAATAACTGCAGTGTTCTTTCTTTCCTGTAATGCTGTACTCAGACCTGTAGCTGCTGACAGACATGGTAAGTGTGAGCAGGACTCCCCAAAGTGGCCCCTGAGCCAAAGTCAGCCCTCAAGGACACTGGATTTGCTTCACTAACCTCCAACTCCCTCAGGCAGGGAGGGGACACCTACTTTTCATAATTTTTACCATCTAAAATCTAATGTTATGAAATAAAAAAACTATGACCATTGTAACTAGTGGTGGGGGGAAATCAATTACACATTCTTTTGTCGCAAAATCAATGTTTTTTTAATATATAATTTATATATATTTGAATTTGAAGTGGGGAATTGTTGAAGCAGACAATACAGCATCCCATGTAGTAGAAGTCAGTCATTTTCTAATGTTGTTTACCAACAACAGGAATGGCAGATTACAGTTTAAACCCAGTGTATGGAGTAACTTTTCTTAACGTTCTGTATGAAAACTCTCTCATTTAAAAATATTGTTGCAATACAACGAACATATAGGCACAAATTGTTAGACATCATCCTGAGACAGGCAAGGCAGCAGAGAGAAATAAATCTGAGAGCCAACAATGAACACTGGACACAAGTTTGAGCAAGATTCTAGTTCAGATACAGTGAAGTGCTTCACCACTTGAGTTACTCATTTTACATACAAAGACCTGCAGCCATACAGCACTTTCAAAACAATAATCATAATCATTGTAGCATCAAAACAAGATATTTATAGTATCACAATCATATTGAACCAGCATTGATGTAGCATGATTATATCGTACCCGGAGGTCACCAGTGATTCCCATCCCTACTTGCCACTGATTGCAGGCTATAGAGCTTAACAGGTGGGTGGCAAGTGGTGCACAGACAGATTTAGACAGTGTTGTCCTGGTGGGGGACATTCCTGACTGTTGCTGCTGCTTATGTATTCTATCTCACTTGCATTCATCATCCTACATCCAAGATATAAAGTAAAGTGGCCCATATAGTGAACGGACCACAGCACACAGTGTGAACAGTGTGAAATTCTTCCTAAGTATTTAACCCCTTCACCAAGTGAAGCACTAGCGAGGGGCAGTGAGGGGAGCTGTGTGTGGGAATGCTATCTTGTTCAAGGGTAACTCAGTGGTGCCACTAGCAATCCTGGGATTTAAGCCCACACCCATCTAATCACAAGGGCAACTCCCTAACCACTATGACACCAGCTGCCCAGAACATACAGAAGGCTTTCCAATTTCTCTCTTTGTTAACATTTAGAGGTCTAGCATAACTTTTGCTGCACAATTAATCTGCAATTATAAAATTAAATATTTAATTACACAGTAAATTACACAATTAATTACATCATAGGTCTGACTTCAATTCTTTTCTTTTATTAAAAAGGTTGTTGAGTCTCTACACAGTTCGACTCATAATAGCATGACTTCTTTTACCCATGAACCATGGAACTGAAAGACTGACTGATTAATGAATGTTTAACGCCATGCATTCGTTGTTAAATTTGTTGATAACTGTGGCTTTAAAGAGTCACTGCGTGAAGAAATACTGTCCCGAATAAATGGAGTTTTACTGAAGGCTGGTTGGTGGTGTGACTGACAGGCGATCAGGCCACTCACCTGGCTCTCTGCTGCTCCAGCAGCTGCAGCTTCTTAGAGAGCTGCCTGTTGTCGTCCTTCAGAGTCTGACACTCATCCATCAAACAGCGACACTCTTCCTTCAGCTGCCCCACCTCCCCTGCACACACACAAATGCACAGTTTCAGTAAGAACAACTCCAAAGAGGATCTAATATTTTAAACTCTTTTTCAATACACTCCAGAAATGGTAACTGTGTTTAATGTAACAATTAATATAAATGTAACTGTGTAAACATTAACTTTGTTAAATGTAACCAAAACATGATACATGACCATTCACCATCTTTCATTCAGTAGTCCACTTCGTTGCTGTGCCTTTAAGAGAGATGTACTATATTGGCCTTTTTCTGAAAAAGTGAACAATCTCTGTTTTGAAGTATAACAAGGCACACCATGTTCAAAAAACTCAGTCCTCAGGAATGCCTGACACTCCAGACACTCTAGACACAAACCTGGATCCCTTAACATGCTGTAATTTTATATTTGGATCCTAACAGAAACAGCACATTTTAATCATAATACCATTTTATATTGGAAATTACATGCTGTTGCTATTAGGAAGCAAATCCACTATTTCGGCCTATTAAGGCATCCACACATCACAAACAAGATGAGTCCAGAAAACATAATAAAGTTGTTTATAAAGTCACATCATAGTTTCCTCAGAAAGACTTGTACACTGGGGAGTGAAAAGGTCTAAACTTAACAGCACATTATAGTACAGATTACTTTTATTTAGAAAAAGCAAAATTCAATTTTGATTTAGACCAGCGATCGTCAACTGGTGGCCCATGGGCCACATCCGGCCCGCCAGTTTTAAATGTCTTTTTATTTATCCCATAGAATTAAAGAGACTGTGTTTCTTACTGGTAAATGTAAATGACCTTCATTTTGATTGGCTGCTCGCTGTTGTGCCTCAGTATGCACTGAAACACTACTGAAAAACTAGTTACCATGGATATAACTTCATCATGGATGGACAGCGTTGGTAAATGTGTTTGTTTTTCCAACATCACAAAGTAAATATTATGTTTTGAAACTTTATCAGTGTTTGTGTGTTTATGCACTCTATGGGACTTTTCATATAGGCTTGATACGGTGCTATGAAAAAGCCTTTGACATCTGTTTTCACAGCTACTTGTTTCTGCAGTACCTTTTTACCTAATCAACCCTTCATTAAATCAAATCAGGTGCTGCGGATTAAACGAATCCATCTGATGGAGAAGAGCAACCAAACAAATGATATTGTTATTAACTCACAGCCTAGAAAGGCTATCAGTTATTTAAGCTCCCTGAGGCCTTGATACAGTACTGTCTACAAAAAAAACTATATGCTGGCTTTCTTTTTCAAGATAAGGTGCAGTCCAGCTCCACTGTCCTCCTGCACTCTCAGCCTGACCCATCATTCCTCTGCCCTGCCTCATCGTTTGCCTATCGCTGACAGAGCCACACTGCAGCAGGCCTTCTTCCTCTAATCCTACAGGCATCTCCATAGCACAAACAACCTTTATCTACCTCTCCCTGCAGTCCATCAGCGCGATGTGTGTGTGTGTGTGTGTGTGTGTGTGTGTGTGTGTGTGTGTGTGTGTGTGTGCTAGTCTGAGATAAATAACCACAATAGCTTTCCCCACTGATCATCACAAAAGGGCATGCAGAAGATCTGCAGACAGCTTAACTGTTTTACAGTCTGTCCACTACCTCTGTCCCCAGATCGGAAGGGAACAGTCAGTTTGGCTTGTGTCCCGTCCCTCACTGGCGTTGAATTCAGGCCTGAGATCAGTCTGCAGGGCCGAGAAGTCAAAGGCATGCTGTTTACAGTACACATCTTAATATAGTAAAGAGCTGAAGCCTGCTGAGCTGAGAGAATTTCAACACGCCCGCTAACGCTGAGACTAATGCCTCACTCAAGGCCTTCTGTTGCGTCTTTATGACATTACAACATGCCACGTGGATCCAGGGCTGGCATTAAAATCACAGCTCCATAGAGAACATGAATATACTGCAAGTCTTTAACGGCATCTCAAATAAATTGCATTGAGTTAAGATTCTTGCTTCTAGTGTAAGTAATGTCTTCACAATGGGAGGTATAGTACGTTATAGGGCTGGTACAGAACTACAATCATTATTTGATTGTACTCTACATATCCCACAGAATCAAGCAGATTGCTTTTATTAAGGCTTCTTTCTAATTGGCTGCTGTGTATTGTAACTCTTTCAAAAAGAAGACTGGACAGAAACTTATAAATTTGATGTGTATGGGCAACATTAAGCAAACTTAATCAGTGTTTATGTACTACATTAGTAATTTTTACTGAAATAAAGGACAATTAATTTAGTCCAAATACAGTAGTATGATAAAGTCTTTGGCATCTGTGAATATGCTGTGTTAAATATGTATTAATGTATGTAATATGATGGTCACAGGCTGGCAAGTGAAGACAAAAGTGAATTAGCTTTTAGAAGCAAGTGCAGTTTAAAACTGAAATGTGTGTTTGGTCTTTTTTTCTGTACTCTTTCTCTATGCAACATGATTTGAGCCCTAAAAGACCAGCACAGACCAGCTGATACCAGCAATCCTAGCATGTGTTGTGTTTTAGAAGCTAGTCTTCTGGACATCAAGCATTACCTTGCTGGCTGGGCAGCTAGACTGGTCCCAGACCAGCACTAACCAGTCCAAGCCGGATTGAATTCTGTGCTGGTCTAAGCTGAACTTGCAACACTATGCGGCAGTGAATGTAAATGTTACAATGCTAATTAGCTTGCTAAAGTAGCCATAGCTAACTGCTAACCTAGGCACAATTTGGATGCCTGTTGTTCATTGTTATATTGAGTGTTTTTATAGATTTACTTTTGTGCATGAAAGCGTATTCTCACATATTCTTTGTCTACGCACAAAAATAATATTTAAAACTTGTTTAGCAGCGAGCATTTATTTAACAATTGATATTATACTAAAAAAACTAAAAAGAGTAAATACAAGTAACATTACCCAGTAAATTGTTTTTATGTTCAGTATATCAGTGAGTTCTTGTTCAGTATCACTGTAGTTTCATCAGAAACCTGGTTTGACTCGATCAGTCCTTCATTAAATTGAATCAGGAGCTGCTGATGGAGTTTCACCATCCAAACAACGGCTGAAGGAACCGAGGAGGAACCTGGAACCGAACCTGTGTTCTCCTCACCAGCTCCTCACTACTTTTACAAACAAAACAAATCCTTACACTTTTTTACTGCTTTCTTGTTTGTATGTATTTATTTTAATGTTAATCTTTCGCTAGCAGAAGACACTTTATCACATGCTGAGAAAAAAGGCTTTAAATAATTTGCACAGGTGCCTTTTGCACAGTGGCTCTGTTTAAAATGCCCACGGCGTCTCGAGCTCCTGCATGAGGAATAAAAAGCCCATTGTGAGTAAAAGCAGATGATCTAATGTTTTTTTTTCATTAAGAGGACGGTTTGTGGGATGCTGGTGGGTAAATGTGCCTTGAGCAGAAATAAATGTACCAGTCTATGTAGTCAATGTGCTTGTTACAACAAAGGCTACCTTTTCTATACAAATCTGTAAATGTGACAGAAGCAAAGCATTTTCAGCACCAGCAGCAACAACATTAGATTAAAATAAGGTGATAGGAAATGGATTTTACATTAATTTTAGACTTAAGCAGCTCTACCGAAAATATAGCAGACCTTGAATAAAGCCTAAACACACACACACACACACACACACACACACACACACACACACACACACACACACACACACACACACACAC
>JBBJLR010032820.1:0-12525 GCA_037577145.1 Brachypetersius gabonensis
AAGTAAGTCTTTGAGAACCGGTTTCTCAGACCTTACTCTTGTCGAGGTTGCCATTGGGAAGCTTCTTAAAAATAAATTTTCCCTGAAGCTAACCCGGCGGCTTCATAGCTGCATCCATGTTAGCACGATGTGGTAATTTCGCAGAAGGCATACACACAGGTTCGAAGACTTGTTCTCGCCTCCTACAGTGCAATTCGGATAGGTATACATCCGCACTAAAATATCAAGGTGAAATTCATCATAGCTTGCTTAGTATAGACCCAGCTCCCAACGCAACTTTGAATAGATTAACGGCAATATGTTTTTTATCGCCCAATAAGAGTCTCGCGTCAACGCAGCATATTAACGCCAATAGCGCCCCACCACTAATATATATTCAAATATTTATTTTTATTCATACGTTGCAGTGTTCACTGCAAATAAATAGGTCAGGTCTTCTTCTAGTTGGATATGCATTTTATGAGTAGGCTTATATTCTTACTTCAGAATGAAAAGAAAAAAAGAAATAATTAAATCACAAATATTGTATGACAATTAATCATCAGCTAAAATGCCATGATCCTAGCTGTTCAGAAATATATGCATATGAGTACTGAATGAAACAGACATGAATGAAACAGTGCTGCTGGAGTTTATTTTTATATAATCGAGGTGACTCTGCTGGACTAAGAACACTCCACCAGCTAAAAATAACCAGACAATCGTGTCCCGTGGCCTGAAACTGACCACTGGTAAAGGACCAAAGGATGACAAACACAAACTGTGCGATATCAGATGACCAACATTACATGGATTATATTAAAACTAGTGGACAGTAAGTGAGTAGTGCATTCACACAAACATGTCACTACCACATCAGTGTTACTGCTGTGCTAAAAATAAGCCACCAGCCAAGTATATGCCTGTTCACAGTGGGTCCTGTGGGTGTCCTTACTTCAGATGAACAGGGAAAATACAGATTATTTGTCCTTTATAGACTGGGGGTGAGTGGTTGATTTTGAAAGTTTAAGTATTTATATACTACACAATATGATATGGGTCCTTTAAGTGAGCCAGTCAAATGTGACAAGTCAGATTCCCCACACCAGCAGCTTGCTAAGCAAGCTTTGTATTTCAGGGAGGATTGAGACCCTGTGGCCTGGAACAGTAAGGCCAGGCCTTAGCCCTCCATGAATTACCAGCCCATGCAAGTGCTTCAGTTCGAGGTAGCTAAATATAAACCTCTATGACGGGCTCTACAGAGAGTGTTGCACGCTAGCAGACTAATCTTATCACAGATGTTGCAAGTTATTACTGTGCAGAACAGATGTCTACCTACTTAGCACTTAACAAAAGCAAAGTTTGCTATTCTGTGATTCTCTTTTTTTTTTTTTTTACAAAAAATGTTATATTAATAATCAGCTCATTTTCCATCTTCCAAGTCAATTTTCCATCTGTAAAGAAGATAACTGAGGTAAAACAGGACACAGGACAGATTAAGCTAAGAGCTGGACTATGTGGGATTTTCAAAGGGGAAGGGGATCTGCCATTAAGTCATTTAGTCTGGAACTGGATTTTATCCTGGAAGAACCAGCTCTTTGTCCTAGTGACAATCTTTCCTTTGCAAAACAAGACTTTAAGAATAACACCAGTTCTTTTTCTAACATTTCCAAAGGCTGTGTCTTATGTCCAACAGGAACACATTCGAGGGTCTCATGACCAGCATATTCCAGCAAGTATCTTTTTAAAGACAAAGCGCTTTAAATTAAGGGTGTAAATCATAAATGCTGATACATATATTCATTCTTCAATTAAACTAAGAACACTCTGCAGGAACGAATATCCTGCTTACAATTTGAATTTGACTGCTTATACCCTTTTGCTGCCTTTCTTACACAAGCCCATGAGTATTGTGTCGATATGGACTGGTCCTTTTAAGATTAACAGCTATTAATTGTGCAACAATTCCTCAAAGATAACTACAAAATTTGTTCTGATTGTTTCTTCTGCTTTTGGTCTTTTTTATATTATTATTATTCGACACTTTTAATAAAACCACAATAATGTCCAGAATGCATTGTGACAGGATTCTTAATATAATAATATACCATGACACAATACTTTTTATGATATGTACCATGCTGTTAAACAACAAACTGTTGCATATCTTACGGTGATGCATGAATTCTGACATGTATCATAATGTGATACTCCCCATACATATTGTGCTGTGCTACTTAAATACTGATTTGCCGTTACTCAATTTTAGCAAATGTTTTCCCACTTGGGAATTAGCATGTCAACCCAACTACTTCCACTACTGGCCACAAACCAGACAGTAATTATGGCTTACTAAATCTATACTATAGATCTGCCACTCTGTGATTAAACCTTGACTGTGCAATCCATTTAAATAAGCCCAATATACTGACCTTACATCAAAAGAGCTTGGTAAATGCTACAGGCTACATAAATCCAACACATGGACAAAAGGATTGGGACCCACCTGTTTGATCAGGATTTGAGTGAGTTCCCTTGCTTATAGTGAAGGGCTTAATAATAATGCTTCATCATCCCAAGACATTTTGGACAACACCATGCTTACAACACAGCTTGGGAAAGACCATTTTCTATTCCAGCATGACTGTGCTCCAGCGCAAAAAGCAAGGCCCATAAAGACACGGTTGGACGAGTTTGGTCTGGACAAATTTGACTGGTCCACACAGAGCCTTAACCTCAACCCCATCAACACCTTTGGAATGAACTGGAATGGATATTGGGAGCCAGGCTTTCTTGTCCAGCATCAGTCCCAGACCTAATCAATGCTCTACCGAATGAATGGGCACAAATTCCCACAGAAACTCCAAAATCTTGTGAAAAGCCTTCCAAGAAGAGTGGAAGCTGTTATAGCTGCAAAGGGGGGACCAGCTCCATATTAAAATCTATGTATTTGAATACAATGTCATTAAAGTCCCTTTAAGTGTAATGGTCTGGTGTCACTATACATTTGTGTAGTTTTCAGTGACTGCTGAAAGGTTTCAGCCTTGCAAAAAGCTGCACATTGTCTACACAAGCCTCAGTGAGAATGACAAGAGAGCATCACAGAACAAAGGAAGATTCAAAATGAGGTTTAGAGCATGGAAAAAGTAAATAATACATCTTACTGAGACGTAGCCGAATCCCAAGCCAGCTTCTAGGAGGTGATTTATGGAGAGCTGGATTCATACTCCACTTGTTGGGAACCATCTAAGGCTGCTTGCCTTTATTCCACGTGAGGTAGAGAGCCTACAAGGTTGGAAAAAAAATAACTTATTCAAGCTAGAACCACGTATTGGTACCTACAACGCTCTTATTCCTCTAAACGAGTCCTACAGCTGAAGGTGCCTCTCCACACCAGGACTGGACTGGAGGTCTCCCTTTAAAGCCCCTGCTGAACTTCTTGTTAATGTTAGCTAGCTTTCAGTGCTAGCCCTATTCCTTCGTTAAGTAAAAACAAACAAAAAACACGGTTTCCACATGTTTTCACGGGGGGGAGAGGAACATTTTAATACTTCTTTGGAGGGCTATGCAAATTAACAACACTATCCTTCGCACCAAACACGTCTAAACACACCTATTTGCAAGTATTGCCTGATAATTTCATCAACTAGCTGAGTTCTCCTGGAACAATAAGGCTTACCTCGCTCTTAGGTGTGCTACCTTGCCTCGTTCATCACTCCTACATCTTATTAATCTGGTTAAACGCTGCTGAAAGTGTTCAGGACATGTAAAAAAAAAAAGTTAAACAAGCCTACTTTTACTAAAGGGAGCAGTTACTCCAGCGAGCTGAGCTCTCCACTAACCTGTTGCAGTGAGTTGTTGGCTGAGTGTAATCTGCTCCCTTTCTCCCTCTCCTGTAGCCTGGATTTCATTCCAGCACGTCTCGGTCGCCTTCAGTAGTCATTTTCTGCTTTGTTATCTAAAATGTTTTAGGGTTCCCAGCTCAGTTTGCCAGCCTAGCGACGTGCTCCTGCTCCCCTGCAGCCAAATGTAAATACTCTGCCCATTCATTCAATTCCAGCTGAAGTGGACAGGGCTCTCTGCGTTTGGTCGCAAGGGGCGCTACTGAGTCAATAGGGAACTCAACCAAAATTTCAAAATTTGTGGTTTGACGTGAAATGTGAGGTAAAAGTAAAGCTTTAAACCACAGCAAAGCACACCCTGTGAAATTCTTTCTCTGCATTTAACTCACTCACCAAGTGAAGCAGTGGACTGCCAGCAACGCAGCACACTAGGGAGTAGTTTGGAGGGATGGTAATCTTGCTTCAATAGAACGTAAGGGTGTCACAAGCAGTCCTGGGATTCAAACCTACGCGGTAGGCGAGAATTCTACCACTGAAACACCGATGCTGTGAAGTTATGAAGAAATAAGAAAAAAAAATTGCTTTTTGGGGGTACTACTGTGCCCCTGTGTGCATCAAAACTGCATAAAAAGTATATTAGGCATTTTATTGGATTTATTTAGACTGTTTTTGTCTCCATGTGTCTGTGCATTTATAACATGGAGCAAGTTCCTCCAGGATCAAAAAGTCAGCCAAATGATGCAAATGTAAATGAAGCAGCACAATAGTGACCTTTCTTTGATGTTGTTTTGAGTCTGGTGAGTTTCTGTAGAAGTTGCAGAACTCTGAATGCCACTGTAAATTACACCTTGTAAGTATTTGTGGAGAAACGTTCTGTTTTGAAAACTTTCTTTACATATAACACACTCCATTGACTTTAAAGCCAGTGCAAAGTGGTGGTTAACACCAGTGGTCTCTGAATTGCCTCCCGTAAGCCTCTTTTGCCTCATAATTGGCAGCAATATGTGTTGTTAAATCTACTTTGTGGTTAGTAGCAGTTGTGTTTAGGGTCATGGAGTTCTATACATTGTAGTTTGTACTTTGACACTTGCTTTGTTACACTTGGTTAAAAAATCTAAAGATAAAGGTAGTTTGTTTCCTCTTTGGTTGAGAAAGTCGGCAACTTGTGTGTGTGTGCGTGTGTGTGTGTGTGTGTGTGTGTGTGTGTGTGTGTGTGTGCACGTACATATACCACAGATGTGTGTGTATCCTGTATATATATTTCACTCAGATTGTGATCAAAATTGTACCAATTATGAGTCAGTAATGCCACAATTAAGAACTTATGCTAACAAAACTACTACACAAATGTTTGTTATTCAGTTTTTCACACAATGTGCTACACAATTAAACAGGAAAACTTATGCTCTGTTTGTAATTGGGGGAGGCATGATACCATTTTTCATGATACCGACGCTGGTAGTGCAAACTTTATTATTAGTTAATACTAACACCTAAACTAACCCCTCTCTCTTTAACAACTGAGCAGTTAATAATAGAATAGACTGGATGCACTTTAAATCCAAAATGACTCTGTACTTCCGCCATAGTATGAGAGGTAAGTTATAAAATTTGAGCTTCCCATGTAGTGCTCAGTTTGTCTGTTATTGAATTCAATATACTCCTTTTCTATATACTCTCTCCAAACCCCTTAATTTACCTAATTTCTAGGAATCTAAGGAAAATTAAAGGAAAAAGTGCACAGATTAAGGCTGATTAAAGGGTAAAACTATTGAATTTTCCACTTACTTTTTCAAATTCGCCCCATAAAAAATCATACCGCCTGAATAAATACCTTCTGTTTAAGAATAAAGGGTTTCACACTTAAGCCTTAATTCCACTTTTAAGGTAAAATGAAGGGATCGGTTCACAAATTAATGGCCACTTAATTCAATTTAAGGGATTTGTTGTATTTTCAGGGGCAAATTAAGGGATAGTTAAGCACATTTTAAACACATTGTGTTTCGTAGTGATACATGGTTGAAACTCCAGTGGCTCCTTGCTAGACATATTATACACTGTTTGAGTGCAGGAGTCTTTATTTTAACTCCTATGTAGTGCACTATGTAGGGAGTAGGGAGCCATTTGAGGCACAGAGTTGCTGCTCATCTGTGTATCCATCTTATGTCATGTTGCTCATAATTTGGTTAAGCATTTATGTGATTTTCAGTTCTACAATGTAGCGATTTTGGCTCATTTTGATACTGAGTATCTGATTGGCATACCACTGTTTGTAATAAAACAAACAGGTGGTCAGTGCTCTTACTGAGAATATCACAGTATGCTCTGAAAAAAACATCTTGAGACGTATCTTGTGATATAATTTAACTAGAATTAATGCCATATTAATCTACCTGTAACCATGTGGTAGTACCTACAGTACTGTGCAAAAGAAAAAGTACTGTGAAAACACATGTGAAAACAATATTTAGAAACTGTTTAGATGAGCAGTGAGTGTTTTTTTTTTCTCATTAATATTACTAAATATACTAAATAAAACTAAAGAGAATAAAAATAATTCATACAACAGTACATAGTGATTGTATGTACAGCATATCAGTGTGTTCCTTGTGGAAGTCCAGTGTTAAATCCCATTATCTAGGGGTGGTGGTGGCATAATGGGTAGGATACTTGCCTCTAGACCAAGAGGTCGTGGGTTCAAATCCCACCTTCAGCATACCGCCACTGGGTTCCTGAGCAAGACCCTTAACCCTAAGTTGCTCCAGGGAGACTGTCCCCTGTAGTTAGAGAATGGAAGTCGCTTTGGATAAAAGCGTCAGATAAATGCCGTAGATGTTACTTGTAATTCCCATCAGAAACCTGGTTTGACTCAATCAGTACTTTATTAAACTAAATGAGGAGCTACTTATGACATTTTACCAATCCAAGCAGTGAGTCAAGGCACTTGCGTAGGTTTTATTGACATTTATACACACTGTACACAGTAAAACAAAACAACAGGCCTCTGTCATCGCGCTTGTGGTCTTGTGGTGTTCTGTTTCTGTTCTTGCTATTGGTCGATTAAAAATGCTTCTTTATTTGCACTGTTTTGTGTGTTGTACAATGTCTTATGTTTGCTGTACTGTGTGTATAATTATTATTATTATTTAGTAGTAGTAGGAGTCTGAGGAGGAAGAGGAGGAGGAGGAGGAGGAGGAGGAGGAGGAGGAGGAGTATTGTAAGCTCAGGTTCCACAGTGTACACATAGTAAAATAGACTTAAGATGTTGTACAACACACAAAACAGCGCAAATAAAGAAGTATTTTTAATTGACTAAGAATGAGAACAGAAACAGAGCACCACAAGGCCATAAGTACAGACAGGACAAAAGAAAATGAGAGAAAAACACAAGCGCAACAGCACAACTGGACAACTTTTTGTCCAATCAACAATAGCTCCAATCCGGATGAATACAGTATTTAGGCAGATATTGTATTCTAGCATCAAAGAGAACAGCAAAAATGTGAAGTGTGATAATTAAGAGACTCCAATGACTGAAAGCATTACCACAGATAACGCAGATCTGTGCTCTCCACCTCAGGCTGCTGCAGCTGGCCTCCACACCTTTCCTGGATGATGTTATGATGAAGGGTTCTTTAGTCTGCAGCCAAGTCTGTAGCTCCTTTTCAGCCAGATACGAGCATGTGAGCTGTATTAACCTACTGTCTGTCTGTCTCTTCCTCTCTTTCCATCTACCTGTTAATCTGCACTTCTCTATACGCTATACTCTACACGCCGGAGTGGCAGCACCCTGGTGAGTAAAACACTTGCATGTGAACTTGATGACCACAAAGTTGCAGGTTCAATCCCCCACTTTCATGATCTTCGGTTCTTTCCTCATATTCACCTTCATTCGGATAGCTAGACCTTATTGGTCTGGTCAAATAAGAATGAGAGGGGAACCTTGATGCCCCTCTTGCAGACATTTTTATGACCACAGTGCATTTTATTCTTCATGCATTAGACCTGCTTGGCTTATTGTCAGTGTATTCTTCCCTCAAACGCCCACTCTCATTATTTTTGCTGACCTAGCATTTTTTTTTTTTTTTACCAGAACAGCAAGACATATTTAAGTTCCTCACTGGAAAGGTTGCATAAATGGTTGCATACAATGAACCTATGTACCTCTGCCTTATTATGTCATAGGGAGAGATTTATCCCAGGCCTGCTAAGTCATGTAGAGTCATGAAGGAGCATGGCATGATCCTTGAAGTTGTTACTTGTGCAGGATTTGAATATAGACATTAAGAGTATTTTTTTTGCCTTTTTTTGGCTTGTTCTGAGTCTAACCTTCTGAACACAGACCTTTGAAAGGGATTAAATCAACTGATTAGTACTCGTTATCTTAAACATCCTAAACTAGGCCTTAGTGAAATCACTTTTAAAAACATAAATCCATTATAAAGTGTGAAGCACCACAAGTAAGCAAGGTTCTGTGAGAAAGAGAGTAGGGGATTGTTGGCTGAAGCAGCAAACATCAGCGGTTCAGAGCTGAGTTACTAGAGAGTTCCATCTAGTGGAAACATTTGCAGAGCAGGGAAGACCAGTCCTGTTTTTGGACATACCTGCTCTAATACTCAGCTTACTCTCCCTTTGCTAGATCAGATGTTAGATTAGAATTTAATCTGAACTGTGCATGTATTATTAATAATAATAATAATAATAGTAAGAAGAAGAAGCAGAAGAAGAAGAATTCACATTATTATAATAATGATAAAAATAGGATTTGTGCAATTCATTCTGGGTGGGTATAGTAAGAGAACATTGATGGACAAAAGCACAAAAGAACACAAACTAGAGAGTCAGACCAGTGATGCTGAGGAACGGGATGCTGCACCACTGAATATTAAACACATTGCTGCCGCTTTAGGTTTTTCTTAGCATCAGGCTTAGGTTTTACTTAAATATATGTATGAGTAAAGTGTACTTTACTTAAATATATGTATGTAAACACAGTGTAAATAGCATGAAAATTCTTCCTCTGTGTTAAACCCATTCACCAAGTGAAGCAGTGGGCAGCCAGGTTGAGCTCAGTCAAGTTGTTCAACACTGAACTGAAGAATCAGTATGAAAAACCATGTCTTTATAGAGCTTGCTTTGTGCACTGGGGCACAGTCATGCTGGAATAGAAAGGGCCTTTTTCCAAAACTGTTGGAAGCATGGCGTTGTCCAAAATGTCTTGATAAGATTGTCCTTCACTGGACGTAAAGCGGAAAGCACAAGCCTTGCAAAACAGGTGTATCCCAATACTTTTGTCCATGTAGTGTATGGTTAGTCAATAACCGTTTCTTAAACGCCCCTTGTGTTGCATGGACGCATTACAGGAGTGACGTAATGGGCGGTGTTAGATACGAGGTGTAAACAAGGAAGCGGAGAGAGAGAGAGAGTCAGTGTTACAGTCACGCAGTCTTAAAAATGTATGAAAATTTTTGGGTTCAAATAGCTGACGTTAATGTTACTTTTCCCACGAAAAAAACGGTATAATTCATTGGCCTGTCTATAAACTTCATATTTTTTCCTTTTTCAGAATGGATGTCAGGCATAAAACGATTCTTCAGAGGAACAGGACCAACCTGGTGACGAGTTTAAATCCTTCTGATGTCTACGATGGACTTTTAAGAAGGGGCATCTTCACTGATGACATGATAGATGAGATAAAGGTGAGATGAGCAGTATCTGTCAAAATACTGTATTCATCCAGACTGGAGCTATTGTCTTATTGTGCTAAATGTTGCCTTGACCAGTTGTATTATTGCTCTTGTATTTTTCTTGCACTCTCTTCTCTCCTGTCTGCACTTATAAGCTTGTGGTGTTCTGTCTCTGTTCTTGTGTTCTTTGTTTCCCTGTGTACTATGTTTATATATGGCAGGAAAGGCAATAAACCCTGCTTGCCTTGAACTTATGTGCAGTATCACTGCTTATGTCAAAATTACTTATATACTAATGATCTCCACTATGTGCAATAACATACTCCTGTGCTGACAGCAATTCACTGAACAGTAAGTTATTTATCTGTGGTATTAATACTCCAGCATTTGAAATTTATAGTACTGTATATTTCATATTGAATTAGATTTTTCATTTAGATTTATTTAGACTTTGTGTTTTATATTGTTTGTGTCTCTGTGTCTCCTTTTGTCTTTTCAGACACAGCAATTTCTATAAAGTTTTCTGATTCCGATTCTAAAATATTGAAAGTTGTTCACCTTTAAATGAACCTTTACTCTAAAAAGTACTAGTTTTCGTAGCTTTTACATTACTTCTGTGGCTGCTAAATGACATTTGGGTTCAACAACTAGTTTCTGACTTCCCTAGAGCTCAGGAACCCGGCGGGCTCAGGCCAGGCAACTGGTGAAGGATCTGGAGACGAGAGGCAGTCAAGCTTACGCAGCCTTCCTGGAGTGTCTGCGTGAAACCGGGCAAGCCAACCTGGCAGAGCTGCTAGAGAGTGGAAATTATATTCCTGTCCCTGTCCCGCCTCCTGTGCAACCTTCTGTGATCCCCCTCCCAGTTCGTGAGTGTGTTTTACAACTTTTGGTCCGCATTTGCTCGGCAGGGCCTTGCTGATCAGTTGTTCCTCACGATTACTGTCTCGTGATTCGGCAGGGAAATCTGAAAATGGGACAAATGCTAAATCCCACAGCACAGCTGATGCTCCTCCAAAGTTGGTGCCACTGAAGCCGACTACATTGCCTCTGGATGTAATTTCCAGTCCGTGTGAGTATAAATAACAGAGAACACAGTCAATGCAAGTCGTGCATTCTGACAGAACAAACCACATTATAACTATCAGTGCAAATTACTAGTGGCAATGTGATTTTCACAATGAATATGAATTTGTGATTTCATAAAATGTACAAAAAGTAATTTGAGGTTTTACATTAAGGCTCACATTACTTTAATGTAGCATGTAAACATGTGTAAATTGTATTGTTCACGCATGTATTTGGAAACTAAGCAGCCAAAACAGCCTGTGTTGAATTCAGTGTTTGAGTGGTGTCACTTGTAAGTTGTGATGTCAATTAATTTACAAATGCATCTACCATTAGATTTACATGCATCCATCTATTCAGCCCTCAGCAGGTTAACCCTGTCTATTCATGCAGGAAACCATAATAGAGGTCATTTACATATATCAGTCTTAAAGACATAGTAACAACACTAGCAAAGGACATCCTGTTTAATTTCTCAGGCTATTGAGAGGTTTAAGGTAAACAAAATACAGTTATAGTACACAAAATAATTATTTTGTGTACCAAAATCATGGTAGACAAAAAAAAAAACCTTCATTAACATCCATAGATCTCAGGATAATGATATATTACAGGAAATGGATATGGGCCTTTTAAGGCTAGAGTTAAGGCAAACACTGCATTTCATGTTTCATTCTGGAGAATAAAAAAGGATGAAACATTAACCTGGTATGATTAATGACACTACTTCATAGATTCAGCCCCATCTGCTGCACATGTGAAAAGAAAACCTTAAAGATATTTGTATTGCTAAGCAGAATCTCTCTTGTTTTCACAGCTCCTGATATTGAAAGTGCCAGACCTAGGCCTCCTAGGCTGAGACGGGATAGTTTACAGGTAAGAACACACTAGTCCACATTGCTGTGCCCTATAACCATTATTTGTTTCAAGTTTACTTCAGTAAATGTGTGCTGTTTTTTGTCACATACATACAGGCCTATAGGATGGAGGCCAGTCCGTGTGGAACCTGTTTGATCATCAACAATGTGGATTTTGACCCTGCCTCAAAACTGAAGGAGCGTAAGGGGTCCGACATTGACTGCAACAGACTGGAGAGACGATTCAAATCCCTCAGTTTTCGCGTTACTGTTAAGAAGAACTTGAAATGTAAAGTAAGTGTGTCTGCATAGTCGCCATGACCAAGATAAATATGTCAGAATGATATACTGGAACTAGTCTAGAGATTTGCATGATATTGTGACTATAATTTTGAGAAAAGCCTCTTTTCTTCTCACTGATAGCAAATAAGACATGAGCTGTCTTCACTTGCTAAGATGGACCATTCCATGTATGACTGCTGTGTGGTCATCATCCTGTCACATGGGACTGAGGTAAGGATGGTAACATGCAGATGTCTTCAAAGGCTTTCTCATCATCTTTCAAAGTGTTTATTCATTATTATTTTTGTAGTGAAGTAATGGACGTGTGTCTTAGCTGTGTGTTTTAGTTTTTTGTTATAAACAGATATTAAAGTAGGATCGTTTAGATAAAATACTCTGAGCCGGATGTCAGGGGCCAACAGTTTGGGGCAAAACATTGTTATGTACACAAGAAAACATTTATTGTAGAGCCTGTATTCATGAAAAAACACACTTCTCACTGACGACCAGTGATAGTCTTAAGTCAGTTCACGCTAGTTGAGGTAGGTGTTAAGGTAAAGTTTAACAACCTTCAAATAAAGAGCCTCCATTACAAAAAACTTCAGACTGATGGACAGAATGAAGCGAAGCAGCAACTTTATCTGTTTTTCAGATAATCTGACTAAAACGCACCAGGTGATTGGCAATTATGAAAACCAGCAGGCATACCTGCTATATGAACTAAAAGCTATGAACTAAACTACACTGCTCACAAAAATTAAAGGAACACTTTTTTTATTGGGCCTGGCATGAAATCAATTAAACCTGTCTGAT
>JBBJLR010032889.1:0-12522 GCA_037577145.1 Brachypetersius gabonensis
CATCTCAATCAGTAACTGAAGAACATCTCAACCAGTAACTGAAGAACATCTCAACCAGTAACTGAAGAACATCTCAAACAGTAACTGAAGAACATCTCAACCAGTAACTGAAGAACATCTCAACCAGTAACTGAAGAACATCTCTGCTATTGTTCATCACACCTCGTTGGCAACAGCCCACTGGTAAATGGGTTAAATGCAGAGAAATAATCTTACTGTGTGTTATACTTGTATGACTATGCATGTGTCAAATAAAGAATCTTCTCTCTTTTCGAGAAATTTGAGTTTGAAAAGTCTGCTTTTCTCGCTGTAAAAGTGTCCTATAAATATTCAGTGGGGTTTAGATTTAGTGACTGTGGAGGGGTGTCTGTGACAGCCAGCATTTCTTGCTGTTCATTGCTCTTCGTGTAGTTGTTGGTAAGCTTTGAAGTGTATTTTGGCCTTTTCCATAAACATCCAGACCTGGTAACATGTCTCTGAAGAATGGAGCGGTGCTTCTCATTTGCCTGGGTGGAGATGATTCTGTCCAAATCAGGCAAAACCACCGCCATACTTCACTGTTGGTTTGATACGCCATGGTATCAATCTCGCCTATTCTTCTCCTGACATAAACCCTTCTGTTACTGCCATAAATCTCAAACTTGTGTTTGTCAGTAATTAGGACTTGTATATGTTTGTATATCTCAAGTGTTTTCCATTGTTTACCTTCCAGAAAAGTGACTTATCCTTCAAGACCACTTTTTCTAATTATCAGCAGTTACATAAAGTATCAGATCCACAGAACATGGTTTAGAGTAAATTCAGTTTTTGTTCACATTTCTCTTGAGCCTCAAGCCAACCTCCTGTCTGGGATGGAGTGGGTCCCAGAGGAGACGGTTTGAGAGGTATGAGGTATGAGCTGAGGTTTAAGACTGGGACAGGAACCATCACAGAGTCCCTTTTCAAGTTCTCTAAATTAGGCCTTGAGTACATTTAGTGAATGTTGCCCGCAGCTCAAAAATGTCCACTATTTTACCTCTCAAGCCCTTTTCATCTCTAACCGTTTAACTTTTTTAACCCAAAGCAAGGATTGTTATTTAATACCAGTGTGATGGAGAAAGTATTAGAATTGGGAGCACTGTATTGTCACATTTGTAACATTTTCTTTTTTTTTTTATTTTAAACAAAACAATGCTTCTCTCCATGTGAGGTAAAATTCCAGTTTTTGGAATTTTAAAGTCCGTTTTAGGGAATTTCCTACTTGTAATTTATGTTACCGTGTTTCTTGTAGTATTTTAAAAAATTTAAATAACATAATGTTTAGTCTTTTGTACCAAAACCTGATACTTGCTATTTAGTGTAATTTGTCAGCAGCTTCCTGCTAAAAGCTGCAGTTTTTTTCTTTACACACAGCTGTAGTGGGTCTTCTTGTGTCTATCTAGGTCAGTGATGTGCAAAAGTAAGTGTGATTAGAGGGTCTTAGGCAGCATTTACAGTGAAGGGGAAAAGTTTTACCATTGTTTGGCCAGCAGCGAAAGGGCTGTGGGAAAGACAGAAGGAGCAAGTGAACGAGTGAGTCACAGCTCTATTTAAGAAAGTGGAAAAGTACTGAGGAGGATGCAAGGAAGGAATGACAGGAGCGAGAAGGAGAGCAAGAGAAACAGACAGAGACCGAAGCCACGGGAATCAGGGGGTGGGATGCGTCAATCAGAATCAGAAAACCTTATTGATCCTGGAGGAAATTGCTTATGATAACACTGCACAGATACGCAGAGACGCAGAGACAAGAAGAATATAAAATATGAATATAAAACTTCATATGATATATGCTATGTGATACACAATATGCACTATAAAATAAACCCAGAGCTGATTAAGTACTAATTTATAGTCTTAGGTATACAGTAATCCCTCAGTTTCACACAGATTTTTTTCTGAGAATCAAACTGTATTACCACCACCAGTCCAGCGGTGGCGATAATGTACTGATAAGGTGTCAATCGCCATAAAAAGAAAAGGAAGAAAAGACTGCTGCAGCATGTAGCAGGACTGCTCTGTGTCTTGCCTTCATATTTTAGTGTTTTAACACCTCACCCCCCCCCCCCCCTATGCCCTGTATAAACATGTGGGTAGAGAGAGTTATTTTAATGTTTCTTTTGTGTACGAGTCTTTGCACGCTGCTAATGCTAACCGCTAATGTTAATGCTAATTCATTTACCATTAGATTTTCTTTAAGTGTAATGCATTAAACTGAGTTTACAATTAAATTAAAGTATTCTGGGAGCATATTTGGGGGCGTATTTATGTAACTGCCTCCTGTGCAATAATCACTTATGATGCAAAACTAACCATTCTGGACTGTTTACATGCACTACTTTTATAGCTGTTGTTCCCATATATCGTGTATATATTTATATATATGCTGTTGACAATAGTAACTTTGAACCTTGATATGGCCAACACATAGATACTTATGCCACTCAGGAGCCCAAAAGTGCCACACTTGCTTTGGATTGACTATGGAAGAGCTTGAGCACATTTGGAGTAAACTTGAGTTCAATAATAACTATTTCTATCTTTAAATCTGCTCTTAAGGAGGTTTCTTAATGTACTCCATCAACACACTACAGTGCACTCTTTAAGGGGGTAATTAGAGTACTTTATACTCCACATTGCAAACACTAAAGTATACAGCACTGAACTGAACCCAGTAAAGGACCCGTGTACTGGATCCTTTCAAGTACAGTTCAGTTCAGTGTGCATTAATGTCTTCTATATGAAGTAAATTGCCGTTTATATGTTTTGCTTGTTGAAAATGGTACAAACGAAACAAAATGTCAATTTTCAAACCAAACAATGATGCTAACATTATTAAAAGAGCAGAGCAGATTAAATGGTATCTTTTGCATTTGACTTAAAAGGTTGAGCCAAGTTTAAGCTTAACCCCCCTGACAGTTTCAGGGCTCACAGTTCTCTTATAAACCATCTTAATTTGGGAGAATATCATCCCGCATTGGTTATTTAATTGGTGTCTAATTCAGGTCCAATTCAATTTCAGGTTCTTATACCATAATTAGGTCTCTGGCTACACAGTGGTGCTTTCTGGCAGCTTTCGTCCACAGCAGAGATGGATTTTAACTGAGAAACTGGATACAATTATGCCGTGCAATTAGTCTATTCCAGAGAACGAGAGAGAGAGAGAGAGAGAGAGAGAGTGAGACAGACTACTTTTTAAGGTTCTCAACACAGTAGACTTTTCTTAACAGAAATCCTTATATTAAATTCTGTTTTTGCGCTCACACACTCTTTGCCTCTATATGTATATAAATAGTTTTATGCATTTCTCTGACATTTAGCTTTATGTGGCATCTTCATCATCATCATTTGAGAGCTTCAGGGTGTGACATCCCACAAACTGCCAGATGGCTTACTGCATGTTCCGCCTGTGGGCGCAACACTCACCACCCAATAAACCTTTCCTCGTTCCATCTATATACGCTCCACTGTAAAAAAACAAACAAATAAAAAAAGCGCTGTGAGTTGGGTCTTAAAGAGTTCCAGGCCAGGTAATTTTTCTAAGGTCTTTCCAAGGCTTTCAAATTTAGGGATATGGGTGAATATCTCCCTCTACCCATCATAATAATGGGTAATAACACTTCGACCTCTGCAGCCTTCCTCATGCGTAGCTTTTTTTCAGGTGTGTCACATGCCCAATTCTCCTAAACAGCAATTAGTGTTGATTGTATGTTTGTCTATTCCCCAGCGTTGGGCCAGTTTACCAGGGAGGACTAAATACCAGCCAAGCTCCATTTAGACAAATTACACAGCAACGCCCTGGAAAAACAATCAGAAGCCCTAACACTTCCAAACAGACATTTATTGATTTGTGGAGGAGAGGAAAATCCAGGCCCACCAATCTTTACTAGACAGAAGCAGAAAAACCCACAAACACACTTCTTAGAGATCTGATGGGTTTTTTTTCTTCCCAAATTACCCTCCCTGGTGCAAATTTATTGAGTCTAGTCTTTTGAACAGCATCAGATGCCTGGTGCCAACCCTAGACTGTGGGATGTTGACACTGGAACGTGTGTGGGATTTGAAAGGCATGAGGCCTGTGGAATTCAGCCTGATGTTGACCAGTCACACTGCCAGGCCAAACACTGACATACCACCAGCCTGATATGTTTGTATGTCAAATGGTCTGTGTGGACAGAGCGTTTCATGCTCAGACACACACACATGCATGCGTTGGTTTTATGTAATGTCAGGATTAGGGTCATACATCCCATAGGTGCTATTTCATCAGTGATGGGGCAAATCCCTTCCAGAATGTTAATGTGTCAGTTTTTAAGTACGTATAGACCATTTTTAGTGGTCTATATGTAGTTTTATTTACTTTTAGACCATTGCTAACGTTTCATATGAAGTTTTAAGACATTTTAGACTATTTTTAATAGTCTATCAGTAGTTTTATTTACTTTTTAGACCATTGTTAATGTTCCATTTGAAGTTTCAAGACATTTTTGACTATTTTTAATGGTTGATAATTAGTTTTATTGTTACCATTGTTAATGTTCCATATGAAGTTATAATAAATTTTTGACTATTTTTAATAGTCTATAAGTAGTTTTATTAGACCATTGTTAGCATTCAGTATGAAGTTTTAAGACGTTTTAGACTGTGTTTAATAGTCTATAAGTAATTTTACGTAGGTTTAGATCCTTGTTAACTGTCAGTTAAACATGAATTTTTCACACATTGTAAAAAGTAGTTCATGTGGTTTTACAGGTTGAATGGAAGGAGGTGGATTTGGTGCAGTTTCTGAGCTCAAGCAGCACTTTTCAAGACCCTTCATCCACTCCTTCCATTAGACTGCAATAGACTGCAATAAAGTAAGTCAAGCTGTGTGATCTATTCCATCTGGAGTGAACATGAAACTCTAGTGGACTGATACATTTTTTTTTAACACAGAAACGTAACTGTACATAAACACAGACTATAACACCAATGGAGCTGAATTAGGTTTGCTATTTGCATTCACAGCATTTACCAGATGCTTTTATCCAAAGCGACTTCCATTCCCTAACTACAGGGGGCAGTGTTCCTGGAGCAACTTGGGGTTAAGGGTCTTGCTCAGGGACCCAGTGGTGGTGCTGAAGGTAGGATTCGAACACATGACCTCTTGGTACGGAGGCAAGCACCCTATGCACTAGGCCTCTACCATCCCATTTGTTGGGGCCACCACAAAAAATGACCACCACCATTATTATTTGGAGTTATTACTGTCAGGCTGTAAAAACTACACAAACTGTGGATTCCTACTGGATTAAAATCACTCCAGAGATATTTCTGTCAGATAGTAAAAAGTGTATTATGTTCAAAAAATGCTGGATTAATTTCACAAATATAGCAAACAATCACTTTCTCAATAATTATAAATATTACAGATCCAATAAGGCCTAAAGTGATGTAACAGCAAATTCAATGTTGTCATATTTATCTCCAGAAAACCCAACCAAATGAGAGAGAGATAGCAGATCTTCTGATAACAACCACATCCTTTGAACAGGAGAAATGTTTGGGATTAGAATGTCAATAATGAACAGCAAAACCCAGCAAAGCCAAAACCACAGACAGAGCATGACTCGCCCGACTGATCCTTCTGACAGATATCTCTTCGTTCTGAGGACAGCTGGGGAAATATCCACACCCACGGTCACGCTCTTGGCTGCGCTGTCATGTTTGTTTACAGTCACTGCTCAAAGCAGAGTGGTCAGTTATGATTTTCCCAAAGTGAACTGCTCAGTGTTTATTCCAGTTAACTATGGACCACCCAGGGGCTGTGACATTATAAAGATGCCAAGCTAGTGCTATTGTTGTAAAGTGAAAACATCACATTGGTTGTCAAACTAAACACTAAAAAACAACAAAAGCACTTAGCTCTTGGGTTCCCTTGAATAAGGTAACATACCCACACTCTGCTCCCGGGCGCTGTGTTCCTGGCTGCCCACTGCTTCACTTGGTGAATGGGTTAAATGCAGAGGAAGGATTTCATGCTGTTCACACTGTGTGCTGTGGTGTGTTCACATATGACAGAACGGTCATTTTCAGATAAACTTATGGCTCCATGGACATGGTTTTGGGACGACCGGCCGTAAAGTCAGATACTCTGTTACTGGGTTCAGATGCGCTGGCATGCTGTACGTTCTGTGCTATCGTAGTACAGTTTAGGTAGAATACAGTTCCTGTATGTCTTTGGAAATGTGCTTATCGGGATACACCAAAAACGTTAGAAAGAGACTCGTCTAGGAGATTTAATAGCAGTGTTCTTGGATACAGGACTCACTACTGCCCTCTGGCAGATTGAGAGTTAGCTCCGGATTTGGTGGATGTGGGAGAACACTACGTACCGTAATGTATAATATTTTTTGGTGGAGGGGGAATAATGGTTTATGCTGTTTTCCATGTTTTGGTGCCCTTAGTTCCAGTAAAGAGAAATCCACAAGCTACGGCATACAATTTCTAAACAACTGTGAGCTTCAAACTTTGTGGTCTTGTATTAAGTCTGATTTAAAACAGTCTGGAACCAATGTTTGTTCTCCTGCACACTCCCCTCTTTCTCTTGGCGCACCACTGCTGGGCGGCTCTCCGGACCCCCTACCTCTGCCACAACTAGTGGGCGGAGACTATCCTGAAAGAATGATCTTGTGGCTGACTGGAAGCAAATAAATCCACCGTATACCAACATCTAGTGTTAAGCTTTCCCTGCACAGGGTACAAGAATAGCTATTTAGTTAAAAATAATGTGTTTAAATGTGTGTATCTAAAATGGCCAAAAATAGTTCATAAGAAATGGTGCTACCTTGGAGCTAAAAAGCAGAATTCAGGACTGTTGAAGAGGTGTCTTTCTTGACAGTGTTTTACAATCTATGGCTTTACTGAATACCCAACTCTAATAGCCACAGTTCACCGCTGCTTTCCAGAAGAACTGAGGCTGTTACAGAAGCAATAGGGGCTAAATCAAACATATTAATGTACTTGGTTTGGAATGAGAAAAAAAACATCTGGATGACTGTCCACATTCTTTTGACCATGTGTGTGTCTGTGTGTGTGTCTCTGGTGGTGGTGGCCTAGTGGGTAGCATTCTTGCCTCTGGTTGTAGGTTCAAATCTTACCTTCAGCATTCCACCACTGGGTTTCTGAGCAAGACCCTTAACTCCTAACAACAGAGGAGACTGTCCCCTGTAGTTAAAGAATGGAAGGCGCTTTGGATAAAAGTATCTGACAAATGCCGTAAATGTGTACAGTATGCGTGTATGCAGGATAATAATGAAAAAATTATGTATAAATAAATATATAAACAAACAAACAAATAAATAAATGTTCCTTGAAAAGAAAAGTCAGTGGGCACTGAATCCTCATGTTATCTGAAATTGCTTTCTGGGTTAATAAACCAAACGCTACAGGTGTCACAGATAGAGATTACATTTATAAATGCGGGAGTGTTTCTTTGAGAATGCATTCCAAGGCCTTGTGAAATTAGAAAGTGGGCCATTTGCTGGCGTTCAGAAGAGAGGGTGGTAGGACGCTTCATGGACCAGCACATACCACCAGCACTCTGTGAATATAGCACCACTGTCCGTGACTGAGAGTGTTCTGGTGGAACCGCCATCCCTCTGGTATAACTCTCCTCGTGTTCTTCCTCAGGACGAGATAATTGCACGCTTCCTCTGGCACTGCCCTCAGTGGATTTGTACTTAGCACATCTTCATGCGACTACTGCATGCGGGAGGGAGGCCTGGGACTGAAGCGTGTTTTCTGGGCCAGCTTAAGTGAACCCGCTGCACTCCAGTCCTCCTGGAGAAGAGAGAAAAGCTCAGCTCTGCTGCCTGACCACAGAAGGGCAGAGGAAACAAAAGCTTGTCTGGTTGTCCCACCCTAATCCCAATGCACCATAGCATGTGTTCAAATGAGCCTTTCCTCTTTCTGCTGTTTGCGTGCCTAAGGGAAACAGGGCCCATGCAGGCTCTTAGGCTGAATTTATGCAATTGTCTTGAGGAAATCTTCAGCCTTCATGCTTTTCCATGAAAGCAGTTTTGAGAACTATTTCAAGGCCCAACACAGAGAGAGTTCTGATCCAACCATTATGATCTTTATTACCTGAATCAGGTGTGTAATATTAGGGGTGGAGTTAAACTCTGTAGGGTGATAGATCTCCAGGACCAGAATTGAACACCACAGAATTTGACATTAATATCCTCCTGAGACCCGACCCATTCATTTATGTCCTTTATAGTGGACATTTTGTTCACCTGTCTCTTTCTCAAGTATTCAGAGAGACCCCATCCAGCCCTATAGTGTTCTGTAGAGGAGATCCTGGGCTTTCCAGTGATGGTCCTGTGAGGGTTTGCATGCTGGGTTTGCATGCAGCAAATGCAAGATGTTCCTCTGCAGAACCAAAAAGAAAACCAGGACAGTCACAGCTAAACTGTCCAATGGATGCTCTATGACTTATAATTCACTGTTGAACTAAAACACAGGTTTTGTTGTCCTTGCAAGCAACAAGCAACAGAAGAGTGATACAGAATTGTATTGTTTTGATGAAATTAAATGTGTTCTTTGGTTAATATCCCATTTTTTATTTTCTAAATTCAGTTCTATTTTCATACGGAAATCATCTTGTTGTCCTCTACAGTGGGAAATTTAAATTAAAAATATATTAAAAGAAATTGTAAGATATTTTATCTTCTGTTCTGAGGAGAAGAGAGGGCTTTATATTGGGTTTTACATCATGGTATTAATTTTCATAGAAATTTCAATATTACTGTCTGACAAGTAATATCGTTATATTATTAGCAATGTTAATTCCCTTATTTTCACAATTTTCCCAAAGAAAATGTGAGAGGAAATTTATACATGGTTACAAAATTGTCTGTTTTGTAAGGGCTTTTTATTTTACTTGCATTACTTGCAATGATCCCATTAGTGAAATCCCACAATAAGAAGTAAATTTCATACATAACAAATAGGTTACCTAAATTAACATGAACAAATACACATGCTGGGAGGACTTTCGGGATAGTCTCCGCCCACAAGTGGGTGGAGAAAACCCACAGAGGGAGGGGCTTCGAGGGCGGCCGAGAGGAGGTGCACCAAGAGAAAGAGCAGCAAACGGCAAGAGTATAGAATTTTGGACTGTTCTACACCAATCAGAGTTGTTGAAATCAGATTTACTAATATTCTTTGGGTTAAAAGAGACTAAAGGTTTATTAAATGTATCTTCCACTGTCTGTGAAAAGGGGTTTCATGACCATGACCTAAAGGGTTACTTAAGTACAGAACAGACTGTTTAAAAAGCTCTTCAGGAACTATATTTCATATGAATGTTTATCTTCCTCCATACTTATTTTCCTTGGAAAGTTTTTGTCAATCTCGTTCCTGGAAAGCTCAGCTTTCTGACCTGCGGTTCTTGCAATTTGCTTGTGGCTTCACTGCCTTTTGCTCATTTTCTTTCTTTCTGAACCATCCTGCCATCTTTCTCTCAATTTCTACTCAGCTTTTCTTCTCTTCATGGTGCTTCTATCTGTCTCTCTCTCTCTTTCTCAGTATATTTTTGTTCCATATTCAGGTGGATGATGGGTGACGTACAGGTTTGAAACATTATCATTACTCAAGTCCTTTAACCCGCTCACTGGAACTCCTCCCTCTGACGGCTTTCCCCACCCACTTGTGGGCGGAGACTGCGCTGAACGTTCTCCCAAGTTCTTGTGTTCTTTGCTGTTTGTTTCTACGACCGAAAATAAAATTAATTTGATTCATTCTTTATTGGCTTGTGTGTGTGTGTGTGTGTGGTGCCATTTTTAATGTATGACTGTCATAGCTGTTTATTAATGATTGATAAACCATTTACAGCCTAATTAACAATCTGATTGTGAATAATTCATAAAAAGTAGCACTTCCATGTGAAGGCTTGTTGACAATAATTGATCATTCGTTGCTGTCTATGAGTTAATGGTGCTTGTAATGATAAAGCCTGTTGCAGTTTCTTTTCTTAATCTTCCTCCATCTCCCTGTCATTCTTATGACAGGAGGAGCTATATTTAACCCAGCCATTACAGCAGGACTGAGGACAGATGCCTGGGGCCACTGCCCTCTGCTTTCCAACCGCTGTAAACAGAGCACAATAGCTGGTGGAACCCAACGCACTCTTCCAGGAAAGAGAGAATGGAGAGAAAGGAGGAGAGGGGAGCAGTTAAACTGAGCTCTAGAGAGGCTTCAGGGGAGCCGAGGGGTTACCTGATGCAGCTCTGAGGGCCTGACAAGCTTTTGGGTTTTTTTTCTCATCTTCCTTTTGTCAGAAGAACAATAAAGTTTAAATAAGTGTGAACTGCTTTGGGACTCTGAGAGCCCCAGGCTTTTACACTCTCAGTCCTTTAATGTCTTTAAACAGCCTCTTCTCCTTCAACTGCTTCCAGCAGGAGTCTGCCAAAGCCCCAGATGGAAATGGAGAATGGCTGTTGTTGAGCCATTTAACTGCAGTGTCTTCCAGTACAAAGGCAAAGCAGGAAAAATAAGTCACTTACCAGGTTTTCTTCAACTCATCAACTCGTCACAAACCATTTGCACAACCCAAACGCCTCACAATGTTTGTCACTTCTCATGCTCTGTTTAGGTTGCTATTGTTGTAGAGCAGTTAAGCGGGAAGGGTGGATGCTCTGGCTTAAGGTGACTTCATCTTTTCAAGCTGCTGGACAGCCAAAACATGATCAGAGGAAAACACCTGTATAAATAAGCGAACATCCTCTCAGCTGGCTGGCATTTCTCTATAATAGGCCATTTCCAAAATATGTGTACCATTTAGTTGTCATACAAAGAGCAAAAAACAGTCATGAGTCTCTGTATTTGAGTTGTAGGCAGTAGCAGTCCTAGACTAGATTGTGTAGGGACGAACTCAAAACAAGTTTATTTCTATAACCATTTTTAATGCACCAAGGTATGACATTGTTGGGCATCTGGTTGGACAGCATGGTGGATAAACACCATTTTGCATGGTTTAGTTTCAGATCTTCTCACCACTTGCTGAGCAGTTCCTGCTGATCTAAGAGACCTGCCAGCATCATAAACATCAAACATATCAGAGATTACTTTAGCGTCCAAACACCTGAGAACACAACGAGTAATGCTTTGAAATCAATTCTGTACTGAACCGGGACACACTGGAAGGACCTGAGAGTTAGAGTGGTGTGATTTATTTTCCTGGCAGCATTTTAAAATTACAATAACTTTGATTCTTTATGACACAGGAACAACAACACCTTGAGCACCAACAGAAACTGGGGGATCTTCCATGAAAATCTTTGATGAAAATGTACCATTTGTGCTGCTCATGTACAAAGCATTACAAAATAAAATAAAAAAAATACTTCCACCTGCTAGCTAGGACTTCCAGCTTTCACACAGTGCTGGAAAGTAGAAGGCTAGAATGCTTCCTCCAAGTCATATGAAGTTCCGTCTCATCTCCTGCTGAGTGATTAAAAAACCTCATCCCTCATGGCTTTCTGCTTTGGATGTAGTGGAGATTAAAAGCACATACAGCTTCCGAAACTGATCTCATAACTACTACTAACATCGGGGGTGGGGGGAAGCCACCTCAGGCCCTCTCGAGACACACCACTTCACTTTTCATATTTCTAAAATGCAAATTCAGATGGGTGAGGAATGGGCTCAAATTAAACCAGAATGCAAAGGACGAATTATTTTTTTACTGTAGATTTCTCGAAGCTATATTAAACAATAAAGATGCTGAAATATTAATTAGCTGAACAGTACAGTATTGGGTAAATATTTTAAGCAGTCGTAAAAAGCCTGTTTATTTGAGCTGTATGTAAGTGTGCCGCTGCCTGTGAAAACAAACATATAGTGAAATTCCTCAGGCGTGTTGTTCTTATTTCTTTTTGCTCCATTGTACTAATTGCTTGATTTGTTCACTTCCATTTCATTTATTTATTAAAAGATAGATACTAGGTACACGCACACACACACACACACACACACACACACACACACCAACTCAGAATGTATTGTCTGTGTTCATTTTATTGTTTGTTTGTGTTGTTTGTTTGTGTTTTCACTTTATATTTTTTATAATAAATGAATAAATACTTGTAGCCCTCACATATCCCTTTCACAGTACTAAACTACACCACAGCGATCAAACGGGTAAAAAGATGCGCTTGGCTTATGTAGTTAGTTGCCCATCTGTACTTATACAATTTTAAACATCACATCCCAGAGACAGAGTCATGTTCCTGAGAAAGCTACTGCAGCTATAGTCAACGCTGTATGCATTGATTGTATTTACATTGATTGTCTTGTAAACAGCTTTGGATAAAAGCATCTGCCAAATAAAAAAAAAGTTCAACATAGTCATAGAGAGTGGAAGTTAATATTGGATTAAACATCAGTTAGTGAAAGTGAACATTCGTCATACGTGAACACACCACAGCACACAGTGTGAACAGCACGAAATTCTTCCTCTGCATT
>JBBJLR010032909.1:0-12521 GCA_037577145.1 Brachypetersius gabonensis
GCTGAAGGTAGGATTCGAACCCAGGACCTCTTGATCTAGAGGCAAGTATCCTACCCACTACGCCACCACCACCCCCTTCACCTTCACCTGCCTATTTCCAAGAGCTGTGCACATTGAAGTGCTGGAATCTCTGTCATCCTCAAGCTTTGTAAATGCATTAAGAAGATTAACAGCTGTCCGTGGTCCTGTTCACCTCTTCCGCTCTGACCGTGTAACAAACTTTGTCGGTGCATGCAAAGAGTTTAAAATAAACTCTGAAGACCCCGAATTAAGAACTTATCTTCAAGACCAGGGCAGCACATGGACATTCAATCCCCCCCCACTCTTCACACATGGGTGGAGTGTGCGAGAGAATGATAGGTGTTTCCCATAGAATATTGGATGCCTTGCTGCTTAAGACAAAAACACTCCATCTGACTCATGACGTTCTGGTCACTCTCATGTCAGAAGTTATGGCTATCATGAACGCCAGACCTCTAGTTCCGGTCTCTTCTGACCTAGACATGCCCACTGTTCTAACACCTGCTATGCTCCTAACACAGAAGATTGATCCAGGGTTACCACCACCGGGGCACTATGACCTCAAAGCCCTGTACAGCAAGCAGTGGAAGCAGGTCCAAGCTCTGGCTGATGCATTTTGGAAACGCTGGCGTCTGCCTGCCATCACTTCAACCAAGGCGAAAGTGGCACATGGAAACCTGTCAGAAGGAGAAATCGTGCTTCTTAAAGATGTCCAAGTCAAAAGAAATGAGTGGCCAGTCGGAGTGGTGGTGAACGCCATTCCCAGCAAAGACTCTAAAGTCCGCAAAGTACATGTGAAGGTAGTCAGACAGGGCATTCAGAAGGTTTTTTCTAGGCCTGTCACAGATGTTGTTTTACTTATAAAAGGGGAATAGTGTTCTAAAGCATTATAACAGGCGGGGAGTGTGATGTTCTGTTATTAAAGGGTAGCCTGGCTAGTATTTGATAGAAAGCACTCGCGTCCTCTGCAGCACACTGGACAGCTCTGGCTAAGGAGCGCGTGCTTATATTGTGACGTAGATAGATGACTATATAAAAATACACGAAACTGTAACGGTTTTTCTTTTGCTTCAACTGATAGCCAAGAAGACATTTGTCTTTTTACAGTGAATCTTAAGTAAAGTTTTGGAAAGAAATTCACCGTTCAGCTTTTCTTGAGAAGCTTGTTAACTATCTGCTGAGCTCGCAGCTGCACACGCACACACGCACGAGCAGGGGCCGAAAAGATATCTCACAGTAAATATTACCTGAACAGTAATGAAACTGGAGGAATGAAATAAGACTTTAAAATATATCTTATAGATATGAAATAAAACAATTTCCATTACTCACTCCCCTTCAAAATTAGATGTCGTCCCGACATCTTGCACCAGGGATTACACGTATTATGCCTATCTGTAGCAAAACCATATAGTCAATTATCCTAACCTCTATGAACATTTCAACACGAGTTACATTCAATACAGGCTGACTATTTTGTAACACCTGACTACTTTAGCAGTGCATCACATTGTGACACTCTTTTCCTGCTTAATTTTTTTTTATGAACTCCTGTATCTCAAATGTCTGTATGGGAATATTCACTGTTCTCAGCAGTCAATGAAGTGTGTATAAATATTCTCTGATCTAGAAACAGTCTGAATTAATGTACGTGTGAATATGTGCTCTGCCTTCCCAGAGTCTCTGCTTTCAAGAGTCCATGGAATGTCTGAGTGTGTTCAATTTCTTCAAAATTCCATGAAATAGTGACAATGTGTTACCGTTTCTTGAGAGTCCATGAATTGTCCATACGAGTGTCCTGTGGTCAGAACCGATGTACAGGCACTGGTTGGTGGTGGAAAAATGGCACTTTTCTCCTCCACTGAGTTCCTTCGAGTCCATAAGGCGAAAGCTGATTCCAGGAAGTGTGGTGAACCGATGACCCAATGCTGTAACAAACTGGTTTACCCAATTCATGGTAGGTAAAGACTTTTGGTGCTCGTCTCTCTCCCCATTATAGTTTTCATTGGGACCAGTTGATGAGGGTGCTGGTATGCTGTCCTCCACAGCAGAATCATCAGTCCCCACAGTTTCGTGTGCCCCTTTCATCCAACAAGTGTGATTCATTTTGATCCTCATTTCTCTGTTGCGTTGGTTCCTCGCTGGACCCAGAATTCACTGCATCATCAACATGCTCTATTTCAGTTGGATCTGTGTTTTTATCTGACTGAGATTGTATTGCTGGGGGAATCTGTATCGGTGAGTAGTAATACCAGTCATCTTCATCATCACTGTTGTTTTTAGACTGTGCAACATAATGTTCTTCTTTGCCTCTGCTAATGCCCTTTTTCTTTGATTGTTTAGCAACTTTGAGTGGAACCTCTAGCGGTAAGTAGTTACATGGGAGCAGAAGATTCTGGTGCAGAATTCTCCTGTCTCGTCCTTTCCCTTGCTCAGGCACAACTTCATAAATTGGGAGGTCCCTGTTTACCTGGCATACAACTTTGTAGATACAGTCTTCCCAGTGACTGCGAAACTTGCCCGTTCCACCCCTGGGAGTCATGTTCCTGACAAGGACACCCTCCTACACGACAGAGCTCCTAATTTTATTGTCATAATTCCTCTTGCTTCTCTCTGCAGATCGCTGCGCTTTCTCTCAGGTAATCTCATATGCTTCCTGCATACCATCCTTCCACTTTTTCATGTATTGTTTGTGGTCTGGGGTTCCAGTCACTGGTGTTGTTCAGAACAGTAAATCAATGGGGAAACGTGGGTCTCTCCCAAACAACAGGTAGAAAGGTGAAAACCCTGTAACCTCACTTCTTGTGCAGTTGTACGTGTAGATTAACTTGTTTAATGACTCCTTCCAGTTGGCTTTCTCCCTCTCAGTTAGTGTTTTCAGCATTTGAAGGAGCGGCCTGTTAAAACGCTCAACTTGACCATTACCTTCTGGATGATACGATGTCGTCCTTGAACCTGCCATACCGCAGTTCTTTGTTAGCTGACCAAATAGCTTATTTTCAAATTTGCCTACTTGGTCATGGTGTATCCGCAATGGGAATCCAAACTTCAGGACATAATCAATAAATATCTTGTCAGCTACTGTTTTACCTGATTTTGATGTGGCGTAAGCTTGCGCAAATCGCGTGAAATGGTCAGTGATGACCAATATGTGCTCATATGCTCCAGAGCATCTGTCTACATGCAGGAAATCAACAGACACTAGTTCTAGTGATGTGTCGTTCGCGAACGAGCCGGCTCTAAGAGTTGATTCTTTGTAGCGAACGAAAAGAGCCGACTCCCGACGGGGAGAGCCGAATCTTCTGTCGTAAGTAGGGGCGGGGCTTCATTTGGAAACACCATGCGGCTAATCACATGGGAGGACCCACTGGGATCGTACCATATGTGAAAGAAGGAAAGGGGAGCATGCTTTAAAGATAGCAAGTGTAGTGGTACAGGCCAGGTACACAGAGCGACAGAGAGAGGCGGGGGAGACGGCATTAAACGCGAGTAAATAATTACAGAGAGAAGAAATCGCATCAGCCCATCCAAGCTGAGGCATCTCATATTTCTCAATGCCAACCTGCACTAAAGACAAAAGTCTTTTGTTATATATTTTATTGTATATGTTAAGACTTTTCCCTTTATTTAGGTTATTTGATTTGTTTGCTGTGGTTGTGTTCAATTGTTCAATTAAAGTTTTATTAAAATGTTAAATAATATTAATTGTGTATTTTTTTTAATGAAAAATAAAGAATTAAAAAGTTGCTTACCAATACACAAAACATTCACAATTGATAAATTGGGCTAAAATAGAAGGCTCTGAGTGATACTAAATAAAGAGCCATTTGGGAGCCGTAAAAGCCGGCTCTTTTAAGGGAGCCGAGCCAAAAGAGACGAATCTTTGAAAAGAGCCAAACTTCCCATCACTAACTAGTTCAAAAGGCTGAGTGGTTACGATACTGGTGAGAGGCGTTCTGGTTTCTCTACTGGGCTTTTTGCTTTTTAGACAGGAGCAGCTCAAACACGCAATGTTCAAACTTCTTTTGCATCTGCGGACCAAAAGAACCTGTCTCTTACCAGCGAATTGGTTCTTTCCACTCCTTGATGTCCAATCTCATTATATAACGCTTTTAACACTGTGTCTTTATATTTTTCAAGGAGGACAAGTTGTGTTCTTACAGCTGTTTTGCGGCACAGAATATGCCCTCATCATCCAGTATCCCATTCACGCATCAGCCGTTTAGACTGCACACTGAGCGATTTTAGCTGTTGGCTTGTAGGCTTGGTACCGGACATCAAACACTTGAATACAGGGCCGATACACTTATCCTCTCTTTGAGCCAGCCGGAGGTCTTCAAGAGGGATGGGTTGATGCTCTGAGCTAGTGGTCACTGCACACAGGGCCATAGGCCATATAATGGTGTCCTGCTTCTCAACAGACTGTTCTGCAGCTTGTACCGATCAGGATGAAAGTTCCTCTGTACACCCCTCCATAATGGTGTCGATATCAACAAGCATCCGGGAGAGGCCATCAGTGTCTGCATTCTCTCTGCCTGGATGGTACTTGATAGTGATATGAAAATCTGCCATCTCAGCTACCCACCGACATCCAGTAGCATTCAGTTTAGCTGTTGACAAAATATAAGTGAGTCTGTTGTTGTCTGTGTATGTGGTGCAGGAGGAGCCAATCAGGTAATCACTAAATCTTCCAAAGACAGTCCACTTTAGAGCCAAGAACTCCAGTTTTCCTGAATGATAGTGATAGTTCTTCTCAGCTGCTGTGAGTGTATGCAATGCGTATGCAATGACTCACATTTTTCGAGCCTGCTTCTGATATAGAACTGTGCCAAGGCCTTGATTTGAAGCATCTGTGTGGAGAGTGAAGGGCTTACTGAAGTCTGGAAATGCAAGGATAGGCATTAGACCAGATTTTGGTGTTCTTCAGTCCATACAATGGGCTGATGCGAGGGGACCCCTTTGCATTTGATAGGATCAGCAATGTGGGAGAAGTCTCTAATATATTGCCTGTAGTAGCTAAGGAGGCACATAAAAGCTCGGAGCTCTCTTACAGTGCATGGTCTCTTATCTTTCAACATTCTCACTGCAACATTTTCCCTGTCCATCTTGTTGCCCTCTGCTGATACAATATGTTCCAAGTAGCATACTTCCCGCCTGAACAACTAACATTTGCTGGGCTTTAGCTTGATGCCATGCTGCCTGAGCAACTTGAGTACTGTTCTGACATCTTCCACGTGAGCTGAAAATTATTTACTGAAAACTACTGTGTTGTCAAGGTATGGAATACAAATTTCATCTCACAAACCCTCCAGACAGTCCTCCATACATGGTTGGAAGGCAGCGGGTGCATTCATCAAACCGAACGGTATACGCATCCACTCATATAGGCTCCAGGGGGTCACAAAAGCAGTAAGGGGTCTGCTCTGCTCATCCATGAAGCCCCGATGATACACTTTAGCTTGGTCTAGAAGGGAAAACCAGTGGTTGCCCCCCAGGCCATCCATAATGTCTTGGACTCTTGAAATAGACTGGCGGTCTGGGATAGTTTTCTTGTTTAACTCGGTAATCAATGCACAAGCACAAACCACAACACTTTTTACGGACACAGACGACTGGGGATGCGTAGTGTGAATTTGAAATCTTTACCCAACCCTGTGCAATCAAGTCATGAAAATAGTCCTTCATTTCCCTGTATAATTGCTTGGGCACAGACAGAAGTTTAGGCAACAGGCTCTGTATCTCTCAAAGAGATGGAAAGTTGCAGCCGATCTATACATCCAATGTCATTTTCTGATTTGGAGAAAGAAGCAGATTCATCCCTCAACATTTTTTGTGCTACTTCTCTCTCAGATTCAGATCAACTGGGGGGTCCCAAAGGAGACCACTGGAGACTTTATCTCCCTCCGCGTCCACATAACTCACGGTGGTTGAGGTGGCAGGGCGGGGTTTTGTAAAGACTGTAGCAGGGTAAATGGCTTGGATTATTTGCACTGTTCCTGTCCTCCCCCCTATAACAATATCCTGGTCTGTGGGGTTCTGCACATCGACAGTGATGAAAAGCTTTCTCCCATTTTTCACCTTTAAAAGTGAGTCACAGAACTCCAAAACCTCTGCCCACTGTGGGTTTACATCAGGTTCAAATATAAGAGTTGTGTCCTCTTGAAAGGGGGCTATCAGTTGTGTTGGACTGTTTTAACTCTGTGTCAACAATGACTCCTATAACATTGGACCCAATGATGGGTTGGGCACGACTGGCACCTCTCATGACAAGTATGGGGACAATGACCTCCGTTGCTGGGACTCCACCAGAGGCTAGCTGGAAAGTGACCTCAACCCAGCCGAAATACGACATACTGTCTCAATTCGCTGCAGTGATATCTAGAGTCTGATCTCCCTCCAGTACTTCACGAATATCTCTGAGATTGACATTCGGCAAGTTTTCCTTCCTCCATTTCTCATCTAGTTTTGTCACTTGAGCTCCAGAGTCCCATAGAGCTCTGGTCATTTGACCTTGTATATAACAGTCAATCAGGCATTGCTTCCAACTAAAGGAGCCACTTTTACTCGTGTTTTTTGTTTAGGTGTCTCGACCCGGATTGTCTCACATGACGTTTGTGCACAGTAATTTTTATGAACAGTCCAATGTTCAGCTTGGCAGGACTTAGAGCAGTAAAGCACTTTTTTGATGCACATTGTCTGAGTTTTGTTTTATCACCTTTTCTGTGACAGTGGGTACAGTGCTGGGACTGTGTGGCAAGAAGAGTCACTACCTGTCCCGCTGGAGCGACCCTTGTCTTTATAAAGGATAACCCCTGAACTGTCTTGCTCCACTCATTCTGCAACTGGCCAGGAAGTGTTCGTTGCTGCCGCACCCATAGCAGTGCATGCAATTCTCATTACTGCTTTGCTGACAAGTGAAACATCTTCTTTGGTGTCGAGTGGCTGGTACAGGGAATGAGTATCAAGGGGCAACCATGTGGTTATACTGAATGTGGCCTCCTTGCTGACCATAACCAGGCGTGGACCACTGTCCTTGTGTGGGCCCCTGTGGCAGAGGGGGAACTGTCATCTGCTGAGTAACAGTGTTTTGTGGGCCCTCTATTTGGTTTTGATACTGTGAAGGTAAGTACTGGGGGTTTTGCATGAATTCTTTAATTTGAGACACTTTCAGATCGTTAAGAAGAGCCATGTTGGACCGCATCTCTTTGAGCTCAGATAGAACATCTGGTTGCATTTTACTGCTGTTCAATTTAGCGGGTATTTTTTCTTTCCTTTCTGCAGGGTCCTTTCTGTCATTGGCCTGAGCAGAATGGACAGTTACAGATCATTGTGGCGTTACATTCTCCTCTAGCTGCCGTAGCTCTTATCACCGCGTCCACTATCTCCACCTCTGGGAAGCCCTTGCTCAAACCATGTTCTATCTGGCGTGCTAAGCTGGAGAAGGTAAAACGGTCTTTCTGTCCGGGCTCACCAATTTGGCCAGCTATTTTGAAATCTTTATGCCATAAGGGTGGAGCTTGAGAGGGGGTGGCAGAAGCTGACACCTTGCTGTATGTGGTGGCTATCTAAGTTTGTTTTTGCACCAATGACAATTTAAGTTGCAAGGCTTCAATTTCCTTAGATAAATTTGCCTGTTCCTCATTTGCCTGGCTTTGTTGATTTTTATTCTCATTTTGCTTTTGGAGTATGTCAACTTTATCAGGGGGCTGAGACACAGACTCGGTTGGGGGTGATGCGATAACAGCCTCACACTCACTTACTTTATCCATGAAGCAGAGGAGTTCAGCCATACCTTGATCCTCCAGTTGCTTTAACTCATCACTCTCTAAGTGGCTTAAGTTTTAGACTGTAATGAACAAGCCATTAGCCGGCAGATCCCAGAAGACAAGAACAATCAGTCAAAACACATTCCTCTGCTGAAATAATCAATTACAGATATCTCACAGTAAATATTACCTGAACAGTAATGAAACCGGAGGAATGAAATAAGACTTTAAAATATTTCTTTACTGTGTCTTTAGAGATATGAAATAAAACACATGCCTCCGAGCTATACGTTTTTCCTTTTCTTTTAACACATATTTCATTTCCATTACATTTGCGTTTCCGTAACTGCAACTTCGCCATGCAAATCCGCGTTTAAATCACTCATCATTGTTTACTTTGTGCATCACCATGTGTTACATCGTAGTTGATTGGTTGTAAAGGCACGTGAGATGACTGCAAATAAACAAACCAAGTATGTCTGCACAGCCGAATGAAAACAGAGGTCTGTAGCTTGTTGCACTAATGAAATAACTTAGTCATAAAATGAAGGAGAAATTATCGTACATTATGGGATTTTTAAAATTATCAATCCTATAGAGGGTAAAACGTCTGGCAACACTGCGTGGCATGCATGTAGGTCTCCTGTAGATGACGTCACGCGTACGACTGTCAGACAAGCATGTGCCTGCCGCTGGACGGTCCAAGATGGCGGCATGACTGGTTGGAAAGTTATCGAGCTCTCGGCACTAAATGTGGTTTGGCAGCACATTTTCAGTACTGGTCCTTTTTAAATTGATTTAGACACAAAATAATATTCTGACAAGTTTAAGAATAAAGGAAGCAATGTTCCAATCTGTTCAAAAACGACAGAGTAAACCGAGCAAAGGGATTGTTAGCATTTCTTCTAGCGACCACGACTATGGCAAGGAGATGGGTTGCAGTGAGCAGGTGACCTTTGAGGAAGAGTTTCCTTTATTGCCTGTTACCTCAAGCAAACCTCCTGTTGCTAAAAAGCCCACCATTGCCCTTGTTCATCGTGATAATGCTTCAATGTCTGATGACGCAGTTTGCACCTTGGCCAACCTTATTAATTCTCGGAGTGGCACGATTGAGAAAATGGAGGCTGAGGCTTCATAAATGGCACTGAAATCCATCCACAGCCAGAAATTATTGCAAGTGGTCGATGAGGTCACCGGTTTGATATTTACCGGTTCACTGGATGTTCTGTATGTATCTTGGGGTGTTTACAATTTATTCCTTTTGTTATTTAACTTTTTGTCGCATTGATAGTGTCTAATAGTTAAAGTAAAAATGGTTAAAGGTAATGAGTGTTTAACGGATCAAAATGTTGCCAATTTTTAGAATTTTAGAATTTTCGTTACAAAATTGTCTTGGTGCTGATCTCGGAGTTTATTTATCTCTAAGTAATTATAAGACAGTTGTTACTCTTGTTCATTTTTCACTGGTTGAGTGAATCTATCTACTTTGTCTTTTGTATCATTCAACGCTAGGGGGTTACGTAATAATGTTAAACGTAAAGCTTTATTCCTTTTTGCCAAGCAGTTTAGATCAGATTTTGTCTGTTTTTGTCAAGAATCTCATTCTGTCCTAAATTATATCAGTTTTTGGAGGACTTAGAGGGGTAACTCCATATGGCTGTCTCATGGTACTGAACGCTCAGCTGGGCTGGGGTGTATAGCTTAAAGTATAGGTTTAATGGAGATGTCCTACTCACAGAATGCGAGTTAGATGGACACATTAGATGCCAGGTAAGTAAACATGGTGAGTTTATTTTCATAGTGTGCAACATTTGTGGTTATAACACACACATGAAAAATGGGCATCTCATTTTATCTATAGAAAACATATTGTTACGCTGGATAAATACATTTACAAATGCCACCTTACTTTTCTGAGGGGATTTTAATGATATTTTGGATGTCAATTTGGATAAATGGCCTCCTGGTCAGCATAATAGGACCAACTCTAATCTTAAGGTCTTTATGGATAAATACAATCTTGTAGATATTTGGTGAGTAAAGCATGCTAGTGATAGACTGTTTACTTGGAGCAATAAAACAGGTTCTAGTCAGTCAAGGATACATTTTTGGTTGGTCTCTGAGAGTTTTAACAAAGACACTATTGTTGTACATATATGTACTATGGCTCTAACAGATCATAGAGTTATACACATTAAGATAAACCGTTCTACCTCCAAAACTGATTCTTTCCACATAGGGTATTGGAAACTTAATAGCTATTAACTATGTAATGATGAAGTTAAAGAAAAGGTCAAAGATCTGATCTCATACTTTTGGTCCAAAGCTAATGAACAACTATTTAGAACTAATTGGGAACTTTTAAAATTTTAAGTTGGGAAATTCCTTAGAAAATTGGGTAGGCAGAAGGCCAATTCTAGTAGGACTGAGGAGGCTGGGGTAGTAACAAGGATAACTTGTTTATCTCACAAAAACCCTGCTACTTTGTTAGAAGAGGAAAAGTTAGGGCTCTCTTATCTGCAAGTCAAATTAGATGAATTAAACATCCAAAAGGCAAATGGTGCATTTGTCAGATCTAGAGTGAAATGACTTGAAGAAGGAGAACAAAATTCACACATTTTTAATCTAGAGAAACACCATGCCAATAATAATAGTATTAATAGACTGAATATTAATGGGGTTGTTACCGAGGATCTTAAAATATCGGGTTATTGTACAAATTTTTATCAAAATTTGTATAGCTCTAAGTTTTGTCAAGCCTCAGCTGATCTGTTTTTGAACTCACTGGTGGTTAAATCTATTCATAGGAGTGAAATGGAGTTTTGTGATAACCCATTACCCTTGAGGAAACTAAGATTGCGGTGAATACTCTTAAGAACATCATGATACTGCCTTATTCTTGAAAGATGAAAATCAAATTTCTGTTGTCATTGAAGTTTTCAAGGAGTTTTCTAAGGCTTTTGGGTTGTGTTTGAATGTAAATAAGTGTGAGCTTTTGGCCACAAAGGAATGGTCTAGATCTGACATTTGTAACATTCCAATAAAAAATGATGTCCGTTATTTAGGGATTTTAATTGCTAAGGACCAACAAAGTCATTTACTTTTAAACTTCAATCCAGTTATACAAAAAGGGATCTATCATTGGGAGGCAGAGTATTGTTTACAAAAGCAGAAGGTATTTCTCGATTGACTTATTCAGCTTTGGCTCTACATCTTGATGGTAAGCTGTTAAAAGAGATTGATAAAATGCATTTCAACTTTTTGTGGAAAAGTAGGATTCATTATGTAAAGAAGAGTGTTCTTATGAATACTTATGAAAATAGGAGTCTTCATTTTCTGGATTTCTGTACTGTAAATAATACTACCTCCATTTGGAATGTTATACCTTTTCATATTTTATCTCAGTTAGGGGACCTGCATTTTTTTCCTGTCTGTAACTATGTTGATAAAATTCCTGTAAAAATGTCTGTATTTCATCATCAGGCATTCTTGGCTTTGTCTCTCATCTACAAACATATTTTTTCTTCGCATAATTACTATTTATGGAATAACAAGGACATTTTGTATAAGCACAAGTCTTTTTATGAAACTGTGGTTTGATAATAATAGTGTATTGGTGGATCAGCTATTTAATAAGGATGGTCTTCTCTTCTTGTATCAGGAGTTTTTAGCAGAATATAAAATTTCTATCTCCAGGAGATTATGCAAAAGTTTTTGGTACAATACCTTCTGGTAATATGCTGTTTAAATCTCAGCAGAGATTTAGGGCTGCCCAACATCTGCCCTATATATCTCTGGTTCATACCCCTGTAGGAAGATTTATTTTTCCGGAGGTACTAGTAATAATAACAGAGCCGTACAAAGTCTGTTTCAGAGAGATATTACAACTGTACCTGTGTGATTTCATACTGGAGTCAGTTTGTGGATGATGTGACTTGGAAGAAGGTCTGGCTTCTCCCCAGTCAATACTTAATTACAAATAAAATTAAGGAAATTTATTTCAAACTTATGTACAGATTCTATCCAGCTAAATGGTATATTAAACATAGGTTTAAAATGGACATTGATGTTACATGTAACTTCTGTAATGGGCACCTGGAATTGTTAAAAACTTTACTTGTATTGTTTGGTCTCACAGAAAATAACACATTTAAAAAATCTCATGTGTACATAATTAACCTTATTATTTTGATGGCAAAATTTCATATACATAAAAGTAAATTTGCGGGTAAGAAGCCATGCTTTATTGCTTTTGAGAAATAGTTCAAACAATACATTTGTTCAATTAAGTACTCTTCAAAACAAAAGGCAATTAGAACTGTAACGGCTTGTTCTATATTAGGAATTTTCATATAAGTGATTTCCCCCCCCAGTGTTAAACTTACTGTCAATTATTATTTCTGTTTTTACAATATAGATATAGCACTTGATATTATTTATAACGCAGCAGTAATGTGGAGTTACTTGAACTTGTAATGGTAATGTAATTATGAATTAAAAAATTATAACGAGTTAAATTACTACGTTATTAAAAAAGAATCATATGGATTAAATTTCTCAGTCGCTATGAAGGATTTCCGTCAACTGAGGACACTAAAGGTTAATAATAAGATTGATGCAGATCCGAAGGGAAAAAAATGGGGAACAAGGGGTGGAACTGAACAAGCTTCGGCAGACAAAGTTCTGGAAAGGCTGTCTTTTTCTTTGGTTTAATTACGATTTAATTATTTTTCC
>JBBJLR010032920.1:0-12520 GCA_037577145.1 Brachypetersius gabonensis
ATTATAAACAATAAGAAAATTTTAAATTAAAAGATCTGGAAATTTAAAATGAGTACAAGTAGATAAGTATAAATGTAAGTAAAATTTAAAAAATATAAAATCTGAGATGGAATGTTAAAGTGCATTTTGCCATAATAGCGCAGCAATATAAATGGTCTGATTTTATCCATTAAGACCTTTCTTTCCTCTCTCAAATGCCTCAGCATTCGTTTCAGCTTCAAAAGCCAAGCCACTGCCCTTTTTAGCCATGTCCAATCAGAGTAGAACACAATCAGATTATTCAGAGTCAACGTCGTCTTCTTCCTCTTCAACCTTTACCGCATAGGACTTGACCTCAGGGTCATCTTGAGGTATGTCCTTCACAGAAGGCAATTCAGGTCAATTTCAGGCAATTCAGGGGTCATATAATGCACTGACAACAGATCCCACAACTTGTCATAGGTCTTTCAGGAACATTCAGTTGGAATTTGAAACTGTCTGAGTTTGTGCACCACTGGACACCCAGGGCACGCTCCATGGGATGGATATTGTGGCTTAGATCCAAGTCTTTAGCATCAGTTTCTTCAGGGATGGTCGACAGAACAGCCTTACTCAAACTAACCCACTTCGTCAGCTGAAAGCCACCCATCGCGCACAGTGCTCTTAGCTCCTTCACAAACTGAATTGCTTGGGCAAACCTTACTGTCATCCGCCCTGCTACAGCCCATGGTGTTAAGAAGAATCTGTGTTCGTTTGCCCCTGAGCTTCAGCTTTCTTAAGAGATCTTCAGTGCAAAAGCTTGCAGTGCTACCAGGATCCATAAATGCATATGTTTCCACATATTTATCGCTCTTCTTGGATTTGATCTTGACAGGCAAAACAGCTAGTGCGCATTTTTCTCCGGCCCCAGTATAGGCACAAGCTTTCTTATTCAAAGAGACACATGCACGGGAGATGTTCTTTGTTCTCAGAACCAGTAGGCTGGCTGTCTTCTTTCTTCTCCATGTGCAGCAGGTCTGGATGTTTTTGTGAACATGTTTGACACCTTGCTTTTTTTTTTTTTACAATACTTGTTAAGGTGTCCAGGGAAAAGACATCCAAAACACAGGCCTTTGGCCCTGAGTAAATCCAATCTATCATAAAATGGTAGTTCTCTAATCTTTCTACATTCTGCTAAAGTGTGCTTGTTGTGACAGTAGACACATGGTTTCTTTCTTAAATGTCACTTCTTGCTCCTTTTCTTCCTGTAGTGCCTCAATGCCTGTAGCAAAGCTGCTGTTTCCCCTTTGACTACGTTTCTTAACTTGACTATCTTTTCTGTCCTTTCCTTGCCTTGTTGCATGAGACTTTAACATGCTTCCAAATATGGGGTCTATGACAATTTTCGCCTGGTGATCCATGAACATGACCAGTTCAGAGAACTTTGCACGTCCTCTCCCCTTCTCTTGAATGTCAAAAGCTGTCATCCTCCACTTCTCATGCAATTTGTAAGGGAGTTTTGAAAGAACAGTCCGCATATTAGTGGGGTTAACTCTAAATCACCCATCGTGTTCTTACAGCCAGTCAGGAACAGTGCATATGCATTGAGAGCTTTACCATCCTCTTGCTTGATAACAGGCTCACAGCTACGGACTTGCTCCTGCACCTCACCACTGGTATACTGCTCTAGGTAATAGAATTTATCTTGATAGGTGTCAGCCTTGCTCACAACAGCATGTTCAACTGATCTAATGAATGATTTATAATTGAGATTATCACCTTTAAACACTGGAACCTCCTTTTGTGGGAGACTTACAAGCTGTTCTTGAGCTTTTCCCATTCTTGTGCATGGTGGTGTTCCATTGCCATTCACTCTTCTCCAGCAAACTACGCATCACCTTTGTGTTGGCAGAAGGTTTGGGTATGAATTTACTCATATAATTGACTACCCCCAATGCTCTCTGTAACTCTGTTTTGTCTTAGGTGCTGGCATGTCAGCTACAGCCCGCGTTTTTTCCGGGTCTGGCTGTATTACTGCCGCAGATAATGTTGCATATTTGTGGTGGCCCGGGGTAAGAGACCCCAACAGCATATTTATTTTGGTTAATGCTCTTAAGTTTAAATCCACCTTACACCCCTTTGGGATCTCTTGGAGCGACAACACATGGAGAAGCAACACCAACACGGCAAGTGTACATTTACCAGCACGATTATTGAATGTTTAGAGGAGCTCGACAATACCAAATGTCTTCCCGTCCTGGACTGGATTCTCCCCCCACGCAACTCACACGTGATAACACAGCAAATAATGCACTGCACAAATGACTTAGACTTACACACAGCAAGTAATGCACAGCACTAATATCTTGGACTTTACACACAGCAGACAGAAAAGAAAAAGGCACCTAAGGTGTTCAACGCTGCACTCTAGACAAAACCAACAAAAAGAAAATAAGCACGTATCCCCTCGGGCAGCGCCTGTCCTCACTCGTCCAACCTTCCTCCTGGGGCTTCCTCTGCTCCTTGCTTCAGCACGACCGGCCCTGCAGCTTCGTAGCTATCCTGCACTCCACCCCACATGGCGTCCTTCCTTCCACACAGTCTCTGTCCTGTTGCTGTCGCTTCTGGTAGGTGACTATCCTGACTTTTGTGCTTGTTTAAACACTTCTTAAAATCTTTTGTCATGCTCATTTTGCATTCTTCCCCATATTATTATGTCATCCAGGAATACTCCCACACCTTCCATACCATCAAACAGCTGGTGCACTGTCCTGTGAAATACCTCTGGCGCTGAACAGATACAAAAAGGTAAGTGAAGGAAACAGTGTCAACCGAAGGGTGTATTGAATGTAAACAACTTAGCACTTTCTTCATCCAGGACAATTTGGTAAAAACCTGACGATGCATCCAGTGTAGAGAATAACGTGCTCCCAACATTGTGCTTGCAATGTAAGTCTTTGTTGGCAACTTGTAGTGTTTTCTTTTGATCCACTTGTTTAAATCTCCTGGACCTATCTCCTGAGTCTTAGATCCCCGTTTTTCTTTTCTACAATTTCAAGAGAATTTACCCACTCTGCTGGCTACTCTATTTCTTTTATTATTCCCTTTTTGATCAGAGATTGCAATACAGATCTCAACCTTTCTTTAAGGGCAACTGGAACCTTCCTGGCTGGATGTATGATTGTTTGAGGGTTCTCTTTTAGCTGTATCTTGTGTTTACCTGGTTGACAACCTACACCTTCAAACACATCTTGGTACTGTATAACTATCTTATTAACACTAGTTACCATCTCATTCTGTTTCTCAGCTATGTCACTCTGTGTAACTGCTTTACTGTTAATCACATGCACTCTCTTTATGAACCCCAAATTTTCACAGGCCTTCAGCCCAGGTATAGGCTGTCTGTTACCCTCTACCAGTACACACATTACATAAATAGACTGTCCTGTTTTTGCTGTCAGTGTGATCCTACACACCCCGTTTGTGGGAATCGGCTCATCATTGTAAGTGTGTATACTTATCTTCCTGTCATGCACGTTTGGCTTTTTCCTCGGTCAAATTCTCTAGTCTGTCAAATTCTCTTGTTGGCAGAATGTTCTGTAGTAATGCTACTGAGAAGTATGTCACTAGGGGGAACAAACGTTCAAGGGACACGGGGGTAAACAGGGACTGAGGAAGGCCAGTTTGGTTTTTGTTCAAGGCATGGCGGGTGTTGCTGAATCTTTTGGGTCTACACTTGTGAATAAACCCTGAAACCGGAGTAATCAGCGTTGAGTGGCTTATTATTCTTCCACTCAAGATATGACACAATTGGCCGCAGTGATTGGCACGGTAAAGCCTTTTGACTGTGAATCCCAGTCGTGGGAAGAATACAGTGAGATGTTAGAGTTTTTCTTTGAGGCTAATGAGGTAACAGATCCGGACAGAAGGAAAGCCGTGTTGTTGAGTGGAGTGGGGGCTACTACTTACAGTTTATTGCGGAGTTTACCCCGAGACACCCAAAGACCAGACATATGCGCAGCTAACGCAAATTCTTCAGGCTCATTTCAGCCCGAAACCAAGTGAAATTGTTCAGCGATTTAAATTTAATTCACGTATCCAGAAAAGCAATGAATCGGTGGCTGATTATGTGGCGGAATTGCCCAACACTTTGAGGCTTGCCCAACACTGTGAGTACGGGTAAGCACTACCACATATGCTGAGAGACAGATTAGTGTGTGGGTGAATGATGACAGAATGCAACGGCGGCTATTGTCTGAGGGGGACCTGACTTTCGATAAGGCCCTAAAGTTATTCCAAGTTACGAGGTCAGAGGTCTACAGGATGTGGGGATGGAGGACATGGCTCAAAATGCACAAAATGTCAGGAGAGAGCGTCCAGCGAAAGGGGAGAGTGAAACAGAGGATAGTAAGGTCATCAATACCATCTTTAGTGTGTCACAGGAACTACCTAAGGTCGCTCCTTTTATTCGCAAAGTGATCATCAATGGCATAGAAGTAATTTTTTTATTAGATATAGGTAGTGGGGTGACAATTGTAAGTAGGGGACAGTACAACCAATTGCAAAAAAATGGCCATTGCAGAATTGAAGCCATGTACACTGAAATTAAAAACATATTCAGGAGAAGGACTAAGAGTGCTTGGTAGCGTACTGGTGAAGGTACACAATCAGGGCACTGTAAGAACATTACCTTTAGTGGTAGTGGAAAGGTCAGGACCTAACCTACTGGGGCGTGACTGGCTACAGGAGCTCGCTATGGGAGATCAACTGGTCAACAGTGTGAAGATACAGCTTGAGGAGGTTCTGGAAAGTTATTCAGTTGTGTTTAAAAATGAGTTAGGACAACTTAAGGACACCAGGGCCAAGACCTATGTGGACAGGGAAGTACAGACACGTTTCTATAAGCCAAGACCGGTTCCCTATGCAGTAAAGCATTTGGTGGAGAGAGAGATACAGAGGCTTTTGGACAACCAGATAATAGAACCAGTGCAATTTGCAGAGTGGGCAGCACCAATTGTACTTGTCAGGAAACCAGATGGATCCATCAGAATTTGTGGGGATTATAAACTCGCCATAAACCAGGCAGATTAATTGGAACAGTATCCTATTCCTAAGGTGGAAGATCTGTTTGCACAGTTGTCAGGGGAGTGATACTGGATGAAGAGTCCAGGAAATATGTTATGATTAATACACACAAAGGGCTGTATACGTACACTCTATTACCATTTGGATCCCGAATGTGGCAGTCTATTTAGACGACATAATGGTTGCCGGTCTTAGCAAACAAGACCATCTAGAGGAGAAACCTAGAGGAGGTCCTTAAATGGCTGGATCAGATTGGATTGAGGCTAAAAAGGAGCAAATGTGAGTTCCTGGCATCCGTTGGAAGAGAAAGTGGAAGCAGTTGCAGCTGCACTGGCACCACAAAATGTCAGTGAGTTAAGAGCCTACTTGGGGTTGTTAAACTATTATCGCAAGTTTCTTCCAAACCTCTCTACTCTGCTGGCCCCTCTCCATGTCCTGCTAAAAAAGGGGCAAAAATGGTTCTGGGTCCTAAAGCAAACAAAAAAATAACACATTTGAGAAATCAAAGGGTCTCATACAGTCCTGCAAAGTGTTAGTCCACTATGATACAATCAAACCTCTCATCTTGGCCTGCGATGCCTCACCGTATGGAGTGGGTGCAGTACTCTCGCATCGAATTCCAGAGGGTTCGGACAGATACATCAGTTTTGCGTCAAGAACTCTAAGAGCAGCGGAGAAGAGTTATTCACAGCTGGACAAAGAGGGCCTGGCAGTACTGACGGATGTAAAAAAATATCACAAATATTTATATGGTAGACAATTCATGATTGTGACTGATCACTAATATCTCTATTCAATTAGCTGAGAGCGGTACCTCAGATGGCATCGCCGCGAATTCAGAGGTGGGCTGTCACATTGGGTGCTTATGACTACCAGATTGTGTACAGAGCAGGAAAAGACCATATGAATGCAGATGCACATTGCATTCATATGAGAAAGGTGAGAAAGGTGAGGGACAGGTGAGAAAGCACCAGAGGAGGAAAACAGAGTACTTTTATTTGAGGGCAGTGAGACACATCTGGTGAACGCACATCAGATAAAGAAAGGGACAGACACAGATCCCGTGATGGCTAGAGTAAGGGAGTACATTCTTCGGTGATGGCCAAGGACAGTGAAAGACCCAGCTTTCACACCCTATGCCAGGCATCAGGATGAGCTCAGCACACAGGAAGGATGTATACTGTGGGGTGGGCGAGTAGTAATCCCTCCATCTGGGTGCCCAGCACTGCTAAATCAGCTGCATCATGCACATCCCGGTATTACGAAGATGAAAGGGTTGGCACGCGGTTACATGTGGTGGCCCAACATGAACACAGAGATGGAAGCCCTGGTAAAAGCATGCACTGTGTGTCAAGAAAATAGGAACAGTCCACCAGTGGCCACGTTAAAGCCTTGGGAAGTCCCAGAAAAACCCTGGAGTAGAATTCATATAGATTATGCGCAGCCATGGATGGGAAAAATGTTTCTGATTCTGGTGGACGTATACTCCAAGTGGATCGACGCCCATGCCGGGAGCAGGTCTACGTCGGTCGTGACTATTGAGTGTCTCAGTTTTAGTAAACATGGTATTCCTGAGGTAATTGTGACAGACAATGGTAGTTGCTTTACGAGTGAGCAGTTTCAGGAATTCACAGAAAAGAATGGGATCCGTCATACCAGACCATGCCGCGTCCAACGGTTTAGCTGAGAGAGCTGTGCAGACTTTTAAGTCACTCCTAAGGAAAAGCACAAGTGATTCAATTAAAACTAAAATGGCCAGGGCTTTGTTTGCCTACCGCATCACACCCCAAACCACAACAGGAAAATTGAGTTATTGTGTGGAAGGAAGTTGAGTTCAACACTGGCCTTGATAAACCCGGAGTTTCAAAGCAGAGTACACCAAAAACAGGAGAAACAAATCCACTACCATGACCGACACGATTGAGAAAGGGTGCTAGATGAAGGAGATTTGGTTTTTACACGCAGTTATAGTTCTGGCCCAACCTGGGTTCCTGGAGCTGTTACAGAAATTTCTGGCCCAGTGTCCTGCAAGGTCACACTAGGGAATGGTCAGGTGTTGCGCCGGCACATTGACCAAGTGCGTAACAGAAGTGTGACTCCAGCAGCAAACGAAAAAGCTCGTGACACAACATCTGAGGTTATCGGAAGACCTACTACCACAAGTGAGAAAACCTATTCCCTGGATTCGGGTGGGGGTCCTACAGCAGCCTCAGCGGCGGAACCAGCAGAGCCTTCATCTGTGGAGACATATGAACTGAGAAGATCACAGCAGAGTAGGGCAGTTCCAGCTTACTTAAAAGACTATGCCTAACTCAGTAGTGAGTTCCCCAGCCACAGGACAAAAATGTGTTCTGGACTCTCTGGGAGGAGATCCCTTGCTTAGGAATGTTGTGTGTTGTTTTAAAAAAAAAAAATTTGTTTCAGAGAGGATGGTCAATTTACTTAAGTGATGCTGTTGTGTTGGGGTTTCTTACTTTGGGAAGGCTTTAGTATTGTTCTGGGAGAAGGGAATGTAGTAAAGTTACTGAGAAGTATGTCACTAGGGGGCGCAAACGTTCAAGGGACACGGGGGTAAACAGGGACTGAGGAAGGCGAGTTTGGTTTTTGTTCAAGGCATGGCGGGTGTTGCTGAATCTTTTGAGTCTGCACTTATGAATAAACCCTGAAACCGGAATAATCTGCATGGATTATTTTTCCTCTCAAGATATCACAGTTCACTTGTGCGCTGGTGTCCAGTTTAAAGGGTACAGTCACTCCATTAACATCTAGATGAGCTATTCACTTGTCCTTGGTGCTCGTTTCCTTCTCCACAGTCTCCACAAAGAACTGTGCCAAAGAACTGCTCGTCCTCTTCATTGCTGTGTCCTTGACTCTTTCTACAACTCGAACAACTCAAAATGTTTTTTCCACCACACTTGCGACATTCTTTACCATAAGCTGGGCATTTTTGAGGTACATGGTTGGTATCACATTGATTATAGTACTAGTCCCTTTGCCTTGGTTTGTAGTATTTCTCTTTTCAAGTTTTCTTTGTGCACACCTGCACAATATTCATTGCTGCCACAGGCTCACTTTCTGGGTCGAATGATCTAAGTTGTACTTTTGCTCTCTCTGATGCTTGGCAGATGCGAATTGCTTTATCCAAAGTCTATGTTGTCTCTCCAAGTAACTGTCTTCTTACTCTCTTATATAATACCAGTGACTATTTGATCTCTGATCATCGAATCAGTTGCACGATTAGCTTCTCAGATGTAAATCTGTCATGTATTGTTCAATAGTCAATAGTCTCCTACTTTCTGCATCCGACTACGAAAAACATACCATTCGGATGTTTCATTCTTCTTTGGTGCACAATAGTCCTCAAACTTTGCCATAATGGCATCGTACTTATCTTGCTCTTCCTCAGAAAACTGTGTGTAGACAGATCACGACACAAAAACAGTTTCACATGCGAACATTCTTCTTTTATTCGTCAACACAACACGTTTTGCATAACTCAAACATTAATGCCCCCTAGTGGCACTCATCAGTACAATGAGCAGTGCCTGGTTTTCTCCACACATACCGCTTAGAATTAAGGCCAAAAAGTTCTATCTTGGTCTCATCAGACCAGAGAATCTTATTACTCACCATCTTGGATTCCTTCAGTTGTCTTTTAGCAAACTCCATGCGGGCTTTTATGTGTCTTGCACTGAGGAGAGGCTTCCGTCTAGCCACTCTGCCATAAAGCCCCGACTGGTGGAGGGCTGCAGTGATGGTTGACTTTCTACGACTTTCTCCTAACTGCATCTCTGGAGCTCAGCCACAGTGATCTTTGGGTTCTTCTTTACCTCTCTCACCAAGGCTCTTCTCCCCCAATAGCTCAGTTTGGCCGGACGGCCAGCACTAGGAAGGGTTCTGGTCGTCCTTAAAGTCTTCCATTTAAGGATTATGGAGGTGCTCTTAGGAACCTGAAGTGCAGCAGATATTTTTGTAACCTTGGCCAGATCTGTGCCTTCCCACAATTCTGTCTCTGAGCTCTTTAGGCAGTTCCTTTGACCTCATGTTTCTCATTTGCTCTGGCATGTTTATAACCACCAGAGAGAAAGCGGAAGCGGGGCAAACAAGGAGGAGTCCACGTCAGGTTAAAGGCTAATGCTAGCCGAACGGCAATACCATCCATTTTCCTCGCTAATGTTCGCTCCCTGGACTGTTGTGCTTACATTTTTACGGAGACATGGGAACCAGAGGCAGACTAGTCCAAACCGTCACATGAACTCATTCATTATTTAGTTTTGAATTTTTTCAAAAAATATCAGCATTTTTTTCTATTAGAAGATCTACACAGCTGATTGTTTTGATAAAAGAAATTGGAAGTAAATTCATTTTGGTTAAGTATAAATGCTTTGCTCTGCAATTACCAAGGTGAGGGGGGAGATCAAAGTGGCCTCTGGTGGCCGCTGACTGGCGCTGTAACAGCACCTCCCTCCTAGGGGGCACCCAAGATGGGCCACTAGGCAAGGTGGATCCCTATAGCTCCCCCCAAAAAAATACTTGGAGGAATGTCCCTGGGCTCCCCGTCACCCCCCCCAAAAGACTCACATCCGGAGCATCAGGTGGACCAGGGCCCCACTTAAAAGGGCGGCGGTGAAGGGCCGACCACTCTGAGGCGGCTGAAGACCCGCGGGAGCCGGTGCCACTGCTGGAGCCGAGGCCTCAGGAGCAGATGCCACAGCCAGAGCCGGGCCTCAGGACCTGGCACAAGTGGCTGCAGCTGTGCTGGGGTCTCTGGCGCTGCTGCTAAGTTCTCTGGCCCTGCTGCTGGGGTTTCTGGCCTTGCTGCTAGCCCTAGCGGCCTTAGCAGTTCAGCTAACATGTCTGGTGGTGCATTCACTTAAGGGGCTTAGGGACTTCGCTGCTTAGCTACAAACACTGCCTGGTGCAGCTACTGCACTTTTAAACTCCTCTAATTCTGTAGCAGCTAGGCTAACCTCCACTAAATCACCTACCAGGAGCTGTCTTTATGCTGAGTCCAATGGCCGTACCCTTCTTGGACCCGGAACCGGAGGTCGGAGCTGCTGTAAAATCGGCAGCCTTCTAGGTGTGGGCATGGGCCACAGAAGCCTTTCTTGAGCGTCTCTCTCCTTCGCGAGAGGTGGTGAGACATGCCACAGGGTCCTAGGGACCAATGGGAAGACCAGAAGACCTATTGTCATAGATATTTAGTGAGAATACTAGATTAGAGTGATATTGTTCTTCTCCCATTAAGATGTAGTTATAACGTGTCTCTGTCTGTTACGGCCAGCTAAGGTTAGCTGTAGGGGATGACTTTAGGTCAAAAGATCAAGGGACATGAGACTGAGGTAGTCCACTGAGGGCTTTAAAAGGAGAAAGAAAATGTGTAGACATAGTACACTATTTTAAAAATTGTTACGTGTACGAATAGCATGAAAAATTTACCTTATAGAGAAGAGGTGGGGACTGGAAAAGACTACAGTAACTGAACACTGTGTTAAAGTGACAGAACATCTGATCACTGTTCTTAAGGGGTAACGAAGCTGCCTTAATAAACAGCATCACCTTGACTCTCTGACTGTCTGCATTTGCTTTTGGTTTGTTGAAACAACACTTGGTGCCGAAACCCGGGATCTAGAAGAGTGTCTGCAACCTCCTGAAGTCTGTAGCTCCTGTATTCTGTCCTGCCACAGAACGCCAAAGGTAAGCTCTTTTGAAATATGCTACCTTTCAAATTTTATTCTGTCACAGGACAACAGTAGGGGGTTGTAGGCTATTGAAGGATTGCATAACCCTTGGATAAAAGAACTACATGTAATAGCTATATAATAAATTGGTTTTGTAATTGATAATGTCATTGGGTTTGTAATTGGTAATTGTAAATTGAGCCCATTTTGAGGGTTATAGTTTTGTCAGAAAGTTGAGGTTGTGGCCCAAACTTAAAATCTGAACCTTGAGGTCAGTGTCATCCTGGACTTGTATAGACGGATTCCTTAAATCGGACATGTGACGTAATGGTAAAAGTAATAGTGAAGTAAAAGTAAAAGAAGTAAAGTAAAAGTAAATAGATATGAACACCTCGACGTACGGCGGTCACTCTTTGACTAGTAGGCCATATTGACAAATATGTGCATGAACACTAAGAGGGTTGGATGGTAACAGGTGAGGAAGTAAAGGACAGGGGTCCAGAGGTGACGCCAGTTAGGCTGGCTGGATCCAAAAGGAACTTGACTTTGCTGGAATAGTGCGCCTTTGACACAGTTAAGGTAACAAAATTGTATAAAGACAATTTTGAATTGGAGAATTGCATAGGAGGCGTTTGATTAAGGCAGTAGATCGCTAAAGGTAAATAAATAAAAGTTTTCTTTTATTTTGATAAAAAGCTAATGTGAGCATTTGCTTTGTTGGACTGGGAGATTTTTTATAGAGATTGGGTTTTTAATTGTGATATTGGCTGGGATTTGAAAATAGTAAGGGGATGGTTGTACCTTTTTTGTTTCTTGTTGTCTGTTTGTGGTAACAGAAATATTGCAGCTGGATTTTTCTATAATTGTGATTATGTGTCTGAGTGTATTTGAGTGTTTGAGTGAGGCTGTGAGTAAGTGTGATAGGCTGTGAATGGTTGCAAGGTTGTGTAGGTTTGTGTCATGTTTATATCTGTAACCTTGCATCTATCATGTTTATGCTTGGGACTTTGACATCTGGATGTCATGCTTGTACTTGGGACATTTGTATCATGATGTCATGCTTGTGCGTGGGACTTCTGTATCATGATGACATGCTTGTGCTTGGGACTTTTGTATATCAGTGTGACAGTTCCCGTCTGTGTCCACCAGGGGTCTCCCACGAGACACGTTCTTCCCTGAATGTTATCTGTTTCACTTGTGTCTTGTTATCTGTTTAGTTCCCTGCCACCTGTTATGTCTCACGTTGTAATTACCTGTTGTTTCCCATTGGTTCATGGTCCCATTAGTTTTGTACTTATAGTTTGTCCTATCTGTTCCCTAGCACAGTTGCGTACCCTCACAAAATCTGATGAAAGGTTCATTAGCCGAGGATCTTACATGGTCAGTTCACATGAACAAAACAGTGAAGAAGGTGCAACAGCGCCTCTTCTTTCTCAGGAGACTGAAGAGATTTGGCATGAGCCCCCGCATCCTCAGGATTTTCTACCGCTGTGCCATTGAAAGCACCCTTATAGGTGGCATCACTACCTGGTACAGCAACTGCACCACACACAATCGCAAAGCTCTGCAGAGAGTGGTGCAGTGTTCTGAAAGGATAATGGAGGTAAGCTTTCCTCCCTCCAGGACATCCACAGGAAGCGGTACCTGAGGAAGGCGGGGAGGATCATCAAAGACTCTAGCCTCCACAGTCACAACCTGTTTAAACTACTTCCGTCAGATAGGAGGTATCGCAGCATCCAATCCAGAACCAGCAGGCTGAGAGACAGCTTCTACCACCAGACCATCAGATTACTGAA
>JBBJLR010032947.1:0-12518 GCA_037577145.1 Brachypetersius gabonensis
GTGTGTGTGTGTGTGTGTGTGTGTGTGTGTGTGTGTGTGTGTGTGTGTGTGTGTGTGTGTGTGTGTGTAGATATCTATATATATATATATACACACACACATGCACATAAATAAATTAATATATATATTTATATACACATGTATATATGTGCATGTGTGCATATGTGTATATTAGTATATATGCATGTATATTAGTGTAACTACAAGAAATTTGGGTATAGACACTTCAAATAGTACTGAATCCCTCAGACAAAAATTTGCTGCATTTGTATCGATAAAGCCTGTGGAATTTGACCAGCATGTAACATCAAATTGAACCACGCAGACAAAAGACTTTCACATCTGCTGTGCAAAACTTTTAAATTCGTCATGCAGCTGCTTCAACAGCACTGATCGCATCTTCGAACAATTCATGCTTCTGGCTGAATTCAGATAACTTCAGTGTAAAACGAATGTGAAGGAGGATGATGAGCGACATCATGATTTTGTCTGTCAGAGCAGGCATTCCATCCACGCAGCCACCATGATTAAAAACAAATGATGAAAACTGGCTGTTGGGTTTGCATGCTTAGTACAGAGCTGTAATAATGCAAACTGGTTCTGACTCATGTCTTTATTCATGCTTCATTGGGAAGTCAGAGTAGTTTTTGATGCTTTTATGACTTTCAGACTCCCACCGAGATCAGAGCTAATCGGGCCATGCCCCATTTACAAACACATTGTCTTTCTGTTAAACTGAACTGAGATCAGAATTAAAGGAGCTACGGCTCATTTACAAAACCAGCATTCCTGCATAATAACAACTAAATAAGTTTCCCATGACTTATATCTAAAATACCTCAATAAGACTAATAGTAGCGAACAAGCGTGTTTTATTTGACCATTCCCACAGTGTACAAACAAACAGTAATTTGGGCCTATAATCTTTCCTGTGTCTGCTTTCAGAGCCAAACGTTTGATTCTTTTTTTAAAGTGATATTTATTGATGTAAAGTACTTGAGCCACATTTTCTTTGCATCACCTCGTTGGTGCAAAACTACAATTTAATTTCTGTTATACCGTCTCGTCTTTGACATATTGAGCCAATTTAATTAAAGAAATGGGAATAAATATTTTACAGGCTGCAAAGTGTCTTAATATACAAGATGTCTAAATAAAGGAGTTCCAACCACTCAGCATTCAGCAACACCAGTATACTGATCACCACCTGATCATCTGGAATCACCTGCACCCGTTTTTTCACTGGTTCAGGGCTTCAGTTAGATCTGCTTTGTTCTGCTTGCATGATTTACACATAGGTCACATGTAACATTTACATGTAACTGGTCAGGTACGGGCACTGGACTGAATACGTCCTTCAGGAAGGAACTCTGGAGAACTGCTCCTCTAAATTACATAAAAATATATAAGAAAGTCTGGATCTTTGGAAGGAAAATATGAACTGTGGTTCACAATACTGTACTCTGGAAAAACCTTTTTTTCAAAACTCTCTATAGAATTAAGTATTATTTTCTCTGTAATACTAAACCAGGTAGAAAGAAACAATCAAATTCACAGTGAAATGATATCATCTTTAACACTGAGGAGAGGGAAAATGTGAAGACTGTGTGAACAAAATGCGGCACCATAAATAACCAGAATGAGTAATGTTCCCTTGACATTTCTGTGAAATTTGTTCCTCGCAGTGATGTAAATAGGAGACAACAAAGGGCTTTACTGAGAAGACGAGGGGTAAATCGAGACAAAAAATAGACCACGTGTATCTAAATGGTTTCTGTGAGATAACTACAAGCTTTTACAAACCTATACAGGCCACTGTAAAAAGAAAACTTTTTGAGGCACATCTTTAAACACTAATTACTCATAATTTGACAAATACAACAGTTCAAAGAAAGAAAAACAGAAAACCAGGCAGATTTACTGTAATATGGAAAGTACTAGGACCAATTCTTATAAAAGTGGCATCGTTCTTTGTTTAAGTTTCTGATATCAGAACAATGTCGTGCTCCAACCCTGTTTTCTGAATTCTCAGCTGTGGCTAACGTGACCAGACTCTTGTTTTTTGGACTCTGAGTCCAGACAAAGAGCAGACATCTGAGGGAAGCAGAGCTGGTGGTGGAATTAAAAGTTATCAATAATGCTGAATCCACTTCAGCAATAAGAATTATACCAAACGGATATTAATCGTATTCTGCCCATTCCTGTAACTCTCAACAGGCCATTGAAAAGTGAGCCAAACAAGAAAATGTACACACATCTCGCAATATGCAAGACATCAACAGATGTGTTTCAAAAATGTGTTTATTTATTAAGGCAAGATGTTACAGCAGTTTGTCTGCAGGGAATAACATCATTACATAAACCTTTTTTTTTCTGACAAAGTTACTCTGGATTCTGGAGCTGGATGGAGAATCTGGAATTAAGAAGTTCCTTTGTTTGTTTTTTCTCCCCTGATAGTATCGAAAATGGTATCGAGTATCGAATCTGAAATTTCAGTTTCGTGACCAGCCTACAACCTACTTAGTGGTGCTTCTCATTTACTTGGTGATGCAGGGATGGTAGCAGTCAGCTCCTTTTCCCACTAGGAGGGAGACACATAGTATGTTCTAACTGCTTTCTTTTCTAACAAAACCTGCAGTCTCTTGTGCCAATGAAAGCACTTCTCCCACCAAAAGGAATAAAAGAGGCTAGTGTTAGCATCACCTTTGCCCCGACAACATACTAATGACCAGGTGGTTGACACTGTATCATCATGACATCACCGCAGGAGACACAGTTTTGTCCTGTTTTTCTTGGCACCATTTTCTATAAAGAGCCATTATCTAGTAAAGAACGCCAGAAGGGTCACAAATCACTGTACAGGAAGGCTTTGAGTATAACTTTATACCAGTCTATCAGTCCATCTCAAACAAAATGACTTCCATTAAACACTATTGGAAACGTTCTTCAGTGCAAATGCCATTGTTTTCTTTCACTGGCCAGAGGTATTGAGTTAATTACCCACACGGTGTAAATGCAGCCAGGTTTACAGAGGATGGCAGCAGTGAGTTCTTGCCACTGTAGGATTGCTAAATACGAGTAAATATAGATGCTAACAGAAACCATCTGACCCTAACCATGAAACTAAATTGGATTTACCGGAGGGGGCACAAATAAGCAATATACCATCCTGCCAAAACAACATAGGATGTATTTGTTGTAAAGTATCCTATACTAATTCTTAGAAAAGGAACATAAGGAACACAAAAACAGACTAAAATGGCCAAAACTGGTTGGTACATTACCATTATTTGTATAAATGTGCCTATGTAAACAGATATGCTTGTAAACATTTCACAAGGAATGGAGCAACATAAATGGTCTAAAACTACAATCTTACATTAATACACATTAAAGTTTTCTCTCTTTTTGAATATTTGGTACAGGGTTTTGCTGCCATAGTGGTGATAAGCATTTGCATATGACATTAAAATGTTATTGAAGGGCTGATAATCATTAAACTTCACATTTAAAACAGCTCTTTTGTACTGCATGACCCCTTCAAGCTGCAGTCACACTGAATGGAAGTACATTTTGGCTGGTGAAACAGATGCAGTAACACTGTCTGGTGGGACTATGGATCTGCCACATAGATAGCAGAGACATTCAGTTGTATTATGTAATTGTAGTAAGGCCAGAAGACAAACCAATGTATAAAATGTAAGGTGGTTCATTTTAAAGGTTATTTAACAAAAATTGCTTATTAGTGCAAGTGAGTAATGCAGGATATCTGAAAACAAGTCCACTAGCTAATCTGTTTTTGCAATAATGTTCTAGGTAAGCTATTAAGCCCATCATAACTGGTCTTGCCAAAATAATATCTTCTGATTTTGATTACACCAGCTGTGATGTAAAAAAAATAATGTCAACCAATACCCCCTTATTTCACGATACTCCCACGCATCACTGAGCTCAACTCAACTAGCTCAGAATCTCTACAACCTCTGATACTGATATTGTGTTTCATGTGACTTTTAAGTGTCCCCCTAAAATTGCTCTGGATTCTCCCATTTCAGTAAGAGGGTGCTGCCAAAGATGTTCATAACTGGAGAAAACAATGACTCACTGAATTTCACAAAAAAAAATATCTCACAGACACAGATGGCTGTTCACGTCACTCCTGTAGTAGCCTACAGCAAAAAGCTGCAATTAGGCTAGAAATGTGGACAGTTGACTTAGGTTTGCTTCTTCAGTTTTGCAGTGGATATTCCCACCAAAAATTTCTATGGGCTTCCTCAGAACCACTTAACTAACCCTCTCTAGACGTATCCTCTCTAATTGCAGCACCAAATCGCATGTGGAACTGGAACCATAGACCAGCATTTCTCAAAGTAACAGGACTACTTTGAGATCAACAAATGACTTTTAAATCAACAGTTGTGCAGTAATTAGGCTTTTGTTGTTGGTTGTTGTTGCTGTGGTTGGCCCATTACAACAAACCTAGAAATTGTTTCCACTTAGTTTCTTTTCTTCTATTTAATAGCCTCGTAATTTATCACTGTTTGGCAGATGACACCGCCTGGTTTCCGGGGTACTAAAGCTAGAAATAAGGCTGAATTTCATATATAAGGTATCGTGATTGAGAGAATGGTCCATGTTTTTTGACTCCCGCTCATCCTGCAAGTCTGCATCCTTTGGCAGTCGCTTCCCTTGCAATGTGTGTGTGTATGTGTGTGTGTGTGTGTGTGTGTGTGTGTGTGTGTGTGTGTGTGTGTGTGTGTGTGTAGGACTGAATTTTGATTGGAGCAGAAGCAAGGCTCCACGGACCGGCAGTAACCTTATCACAGTCCGGCGCCAGTCCACAGCCCATACTTTGAGAAACCAAGACATAGACTCAGCCTCTGCTACCACACAGTGCAGCTCCATCTAGGAAAGCTGCCAGACTGTCCGACTTTCCATTCACAGCACACTTTTGTTTGGTTTGGGAGGTTTAACGAAATTGCAGAAAAATTGGAACCTCTTCTTCACAACTAGTGAAAAAAATGGGTTTTTGGTATGTGTGGGATGAAAACGGCCACGCAGGGACATTTAGCCTGATTCAATCACTCTCTCTCGCTTCTGCTCTCGACTTCTCAGTCATCAAATCTAAACTGAACCCATGAACTACACGAACTAAACAATCAAAGTGGGCCACTGTCAAATGACTAAATTACTTATCCACCGATATGGACAAACAATCCAAAAAAACTCAATGTTGCTGTGTGATTAAAAATATGTAAAGATGGTTTAAAGCAGTAGTTCTGACAGAAAACAAATAATGAACAAAAGCACACTGTATATCGTAACACAGTAGTAGCAGATAACTTGAATTCTGCATTTTCTATGTACTTTAGTCCATATTTACAGATAACAGTATCAAAATTAGCACGTCTATTTGAGTTAAACTGACTTGGTTTGAGGTGTGTTATGAGTTTGCTGGTGGCTGGGTGGTGAGGGAATTGCCCCAGCAATCAAATCCCAGGAATGCCAGCAGCACCACTGAGGTACCACCACATACCGCTTCACTTGGGTGAATGGATCATCACCTCTGGGATCAATATAGTGTACTGAATAAATACAATTTCAGTGCAAAACTGAAGAAATAAACTTGAGCCACCAACCTACCCTGGCCAATTGAATATTTCTGAGAGAAAACTGTCTAAATGTGATTTCTACCTGAATTGTTACTTTAAGTGTCAAACAACAAACCAGAGAAAACACAGAGGAGAATGTACTAGAGGAGTGATCTGAACAGCCATCTGTATCTGAGATTTTTTTTTGTTGAGAAATTCAATGAATCATTGCTTTCTACAGTTGTAAACATGATGACGAGACAAAACAGGACTTTTCCAGTCAACATCTTTGACAGCGCCTTCTCACTGAAACAGGAGAATCGAGGAAAAATCATCCAACTGCTGTTTCCACCTTTCTAATGAACACTGAGCAACTATTAATAATACACGGTTGATACACTGGCTCTTGTCTTTGCAATGTTGGGTGGACTTTCAAGGAAAAGTAATTGAGCCTAGTGCTTTCCCCAGTGGAGTCCAGAGTGCAGCACAGTCTTCATCAAAAACAAAATGGATTTAAACCAATACTTGATCATCCCAAGCTCACAAGCCAAAATACACACACTGTGTGGAGTAAAACGGGAGACATTCTGAACTGAGCGTGTGTTTTCTGCCTTCCATCTCACTTTACTCACCGCAATATCCCACACTGAAGTATACTTGGCAAAGTCAAAAAAGGGCCAGCCTCTATACAGATAAAGCCTCCATCCTCCCTGAGTATCACGAGGGAAATGCATAACAGTATCGCTGTGGTAAAGACTAGAGTGGCAGGCCTATCTGGGTGGTACAGCAGGGAGTGAATGATAAAACTGCTCGTGTCTCTTAGTGGAGCAGCATGCTGCCTGCGTGAAGACCAAACAACTGGGCTTTCTGCCAAACACATTCATTAGATTAGAACCACACACACGAGCAAACATGGCATATCAAACGGCGTCTGTAACTGCTTAGTTGTGATTTGGTGCATGTTTAAAAACCAGCCAGTCGTCGAATGATTGTGAAGAATGCCTGAGAACCATTGATTTAGATCATTCCTTTAAAAAGGCACTTCACACTCACATCTCATTCTTCAAAACAACCAAAGAACCCTCAGTAGCACCTTTTTTTATTAAGACTGCATGAAAGTACAGAAAAAGTTGCCCAAAACACTTACCTGGTCTCAGGTATCCCATGTTGAACCGGTTATACAGACAGGGTGGTCTATAGCAGTTTCTAAACTGATGCCAATAGCCCGGATAATTAGCGGCCTGTCCAGGGCCGAGATAAAGTCCAGTGCAGACAAGACACAGCAGCCACCAGCTGGGTGATTGCATGATGAGGAACCTTTCAGTCAAGATGATGAATGCGAATGCAGATTTGTGCAGGGAGGCAGCAGGAAGGGTGAAGACAGAGTGAATTTAGGTTGTCAAGGAAGAAAAACAAATTATTTTTCTTGCCATCCCTCTCTCTCTCCTGTTCTCTTCCCCTCATATATACATGTATCTCTTTGTACTTGCTTTAGCACTCGCTCTCTTGCACCTCCTCCAACAGGTCTTAGCCAGACCCCTCCTTTCTCCAACTTCACATCCCTTTCTTGGTCTTGACTTGCACCGATTGAACAACATTAAGACATCAGTATCCTGAGGGATACTTCGGATAAACTGGATCCAAAGATTTCTTTTTTCAAAAGATATACCAACTGCCTAATGACACTGAAAAGATAATGGTGGTATTTTTGTATTTTTGCAGTAACACAGTGTTATTTTTTTGGACACAGACCCTTGTTTTGATTCACTCCGTATTTCAGAACATATCAGTCATAAGGAGTAAAAGTGTCCTACACCTTTTTTCATACATGAACAAACCACAGCGTGAAATTCAGCATGTGGACTTGCTCAAGGATACCTCAGAGGTGCTTGCTACTAGCAGTCCAGGGTTTCAAACCCACAAACTTCTGATTGCAGGGGTCTTACTAGCCATTAACAAAATGCTTAAAATGTAAAAATTCTTCTTCAGATGCCACAGATTCTAACCAATAATATACAGTTTTGTGGTTATAAAAAAAGTGAAATAACATTGTCATTATCCTCCACCACATCTATAATTCCACCTTGATCAGATTATTTACACATAACAGAACCTCTGTGTACCTCTGTGTGCCATTTCCATAAGACAGCTGTTTGCTAACTTACAAGCTAGCTAGGTATTTCTTGGCTGAACTTCTGACAGGCTGCGTTGCTCACGTTGACATGAAAATTGGACGTCACTGATAAAGTATTATAATTTACTGCCAGCAAAATCGACTTCTTTCCAAATCAATAAGTACACTGAAAACACAGATGACATGTTTGGACATATTTATACATTTTACCCACATCCCACTCACATCCATTGCAGAGCCACTCTAATAAGATAAATAAGAGCATGCGCACACATATTTGGAATTACATTTCAAAGGTTTGGAATCAGTGTTGAAGTAATTGTGGATGAAATTCCAAAGCGAATTCTGTATGCTAGTCATGTACAGAGCTGTAGTCCTTAAATAAGTAGTAGTACGTCAGAATGCGTGTCACAATCGAGCAGAAATGAATGGCCGAGACACAACCTTGTTTCATGGCAGAAAAGCCCCAACGTGGACGGCACGAGGGAGCCCGCGTTCTCAGTCACACACGCAGGGATAGACAGGGACTGCTCGGAAGAGCCTGAGTACCCACGGTACCGGAGATGATGAGCATAGGGGACACGTACCCATAGAAGCATGTCACTTCAATGTCTGTGCTAAGAACTACACCTGATTCCTACTTTTATACCTGACGTGAGTCATTTCCGGTGCCCTCTGACTGCGCGTGACCTGGTGTGCGTGACAGTGCGCATCTATAGGTTTCAATGGAACTGATTTAAAAGCTGTATTTGAATGAGAGCGCTGTATTATAGCAACAGTGAGTAGGACTACTAGAAGGTTCAAGAGATCAAGCTAAGAAATCCATGAAGTGTTTAAAACACATTATATAAGCTATATTTAATCATTTAGAATGTTAACATGTAATTTACATGCTTCTCAAACTCCTTAAACTAAAACTCCTGAGTGAAAAATTACATTGCATTTTAACATATTACTAATGATTACTCAGTCCAAACATTGGAATAATTGTTAGTTTGATTATCATGGCATGTCTCAAATAAGCAGTACAGTTAAGTATGATTTCCTCGAACAGAAATAAAATAAAAAAAAGTAAAAACAACAATACACTTTGCTTAATGCACGAAATGTTGCGTTATAAATACTATACATACTAAACTTACTGCTAAGTGATTTACCGGTAAACAAATAGGGGTTAGCATTGTTCCTTTCTTTTATCAAAGTTACTGTATAATATGGTGAAACGAATTTAAAAAAAGCTAATGCTCTGCTTAGAACACTGACAGAAGTTTTGCCATGTATTCATTTTTTTTAGCTCACACATTATTAGCAGAGGTGGGTAAATTGTATCTTCACACTCGCTCTAAGAATTCTCCACACAGCTAGACACAAGGAAAGCCGGCCAAAATTGTGAGGCTGATATGCACACAGTGTAAAGTACACCCGACAGACATTACACTGTGTCTTATTAATACGTCTGTGACATGTTTAACAAGAAAAAGCCCAGCTGCTAGTTCAGGCTTGATCCACTTCAGAGTTCAGACCATAGAGCGGATTGTTAGTAGCCACACACCCACATCCAGACACACCTGCCTGGGGAAGATTAATCTTTCATGCCCTGAAGTCAAGTCTGGGGATGATTAGCATACGCATTCCAAAAGCAATGGGTGTTCAGGGGAAGCAGGTTGGGAGGGGAATGGATAGGTATGGATAAGGAGAAGACATGGAGCCAACAGCTTCAAAATTTGCAGGATCAACCAAAGGAATTATAAGGACTATTGATGAAGCTTAATTAAAAAAAACCCTGCAACAATAAAAAAAAATGTATATAAACTTTCCACAAGAATGACATTCAAAATTCATATTCATGAGGCTGAGGCCAGGAAATATTTCGTTATGATTAGAGTTTGATGAAGTTATTTTGTCTAATGCAGAGATTTATCGTTATAATTTATACTTTCAATAGGATTGAGCTCAATAAGTGTCTCAGAACAACTGCATGTTTTTTTTCCCTTAAAGTCAAAAAGTGTAAATGATCGTGAACATTTCCTTAAGCACAGCAATAATATATTTTGCCATTTTGCCCACGCCCAGTGTAGTCTTTAGATTTTTTCTTTTTGACAGCGAGAATGACAGACACATCTGTTGATACAAAAAAGAAATGGAATACAAATGTAAATCATAATGTAACTGTGGAATTAATAAAAAATTTTTGCAGTATACAACGTGTCATAAGTTCATGTAACGACCAATAGGTATGGTCTAAAATGACCTGTAAATGTCGTGTAACATTAACTTAATTTGAAAGAAAAGACTGAGGCCAGGTCCTGCCTAATCTAGTTTTATTTTTGGAGCATTTGCATGTTTGATGGCAAGTCTTTTGGTTGGTCTTTACATCATCTTGGTCGGTCACCTCAAATGTTAAAATAACCTTTAAGAAAGTTATTTGCTCCTGTAATAGTTGGAAATACAATGTACATCTATGAGAACATGATCTCTATTTTCTCAATACATTTATAATATCAAAATCAACATTGTCAACAGTTCAATTCACTTTAAACTCTCTAAGTGAATTCACACACATTGCTCTGTGAGGGAATATTAGAACTGAGAACAGCCAAAATAGTTAGAAGTATCATTTCATGCATGAGAGAAAAGTAGTGAGCTGAAGCTCTGGCATCTGATTTGCAGTTCCTGCCACACTGTTGGCATCTAAAGTGCTGACGCTCAGACTTCCACAGTAGAACTGGCAAGCAGATCCGATCTATAAACTTAGACACAGAGGTTCACATCCATCACTGTATACAATATTTACACTAAAGATTTTCTTTGAGAAGAATATATTTTTTTTTAATCTTGGTTGTTCCATTTCTTTTGCTGTACAGACGAAGGATAACCTCTGGACACCAGTCTGATTACCAAGAGATCAAACAGAATAGAAAACTCACTCAGAAAGAAAGCTGGAAGAATCTGCAGCAACAAATAAATCTTTAAACAGTTTCCGCATACAGCTCATTATGACAAGAATGACATTCAAAATTCATATTTGGAATCATGAGCAGGAGTGCAGGAAATGTCATTAGGATTTGAGCTTAATGATGGTATTAGACAGCTAGACGGCGTCATCACACATTCAACGGAGGAATACAGGCGTCCAACATTGAGCATGCGTCAGCGCAAGCCAATCAGAGGCAGAGATTGCAACCTGACCTATAAACTGAGACACAGGGGTTCAAATCCATCAATGTGTACTGCATTTATTTTAAAGATTTTCTTTCATCTATAAGAATATTTTATCTCGGCTGTTGTTGTACAGACTACAAAATAAACTCTTAATACTAGTTTGATTACTAAGGGATCAAATACAAAAGAAACAGGGGTGGTAGGAGTCTTGTGCATAAAACACTTGTCTGTGAACTCAATGACAACAAACCCCTATTTTCTACCTTTTGTGTCCTTGAATAAGACCCTTAACCCTCAGAAGAATAGGAAACCCATACAGAATGAATGGAAAATACCCTCGAGAGTGAAGCTCCTAAAAGCTGAACACTGGAAGAACCTGCCATGAAATCCCCTTACTTGCCATCTATTATATATTAAAACATGTAATTTGACCAGGGGTGCTAAAACTTTTGCACACGACTGTATGTCAGTTAATGAGACGCAGTTGTACAGCACTCTCAAATAACGGAAGTCATTAAAAGCCACATGCAGCTCTTTAAGGAAAAAGTGGGAGTACATCTGTACTAATCTACTTTAGATGTCTTGGCCATGTGTTTTTTATTTTGTCCTGCCGCGTGGATGGACAGATTGAGGAAAGAAAAGTGTTTTTATAAGACTTTGGACGTGGCTTAGCAAGTCATACATCAGTTTGACGACATTCCACTGCGTCCCCTAACTGTATAAAAGTACTGTGTGTAATGATGCGCCAACTGTCTGATTCACATTTCTGAAGTCTCAACCTTATCATTTTACCCTTATTTTGAAAGTCACACACGTTGTACCATGCCACCCAGGCGCCATCATTTCTGGCTACCAAAATAGAAAATGGGCGCAACCAAATTAGTAATATTCCAGCATTACACTATTAGAATGCATTTGTGAGGCCATGAAAACAGCTTGATCTTTAATTTTTGGTCCCTTATACAGGATCATTTAAAGCAGGTAAATACTGCTATCCAGGGACAGCACTGGCATTATATATCATGTGAAGCTGAATTGATGGACATTTCATCCAAACCAGAGAAACATCAAACCCAGACAGGAGCATTAACCTCATGATCCAAACTCTGAACCACAGGCAAAGAATTCAGAAGCTCACTTTTACCAAGTATGGTCTTTCTGTGTTGCTCAGGGGCTCCTGAACGTCACTACAGAGAAGCTTTGGTATATGGGGAAATATTTGGTTCTCATGGATTAAAGCAAAAAAAATAATCATCTGACGGAAGAGATGATGGGGGGCAAGAGATGACGGGGGGCGTTAATTTATTTTGAATGGAGCATAAGCTCTCGCAGCGCTCGCGACACCGGAGCCACTGTCCTGAATATCAAGCTTCGGAGTTTTGGCTTCTTTATCTATTTAAGCGATGGGTTTACTCCGCTGTTTTCCGACCTGTTTTAGCTACTATTAGCGAATGAGACCCTTCATGACGCACTACTGACTTCCAATCTTAGAACTTCCATTCTATTCCGATCTTTTTTTTTTAATTATTGTGCCCTAGTATTATTATCATTGACATTATTATTATTACTATTATTGGATGCACCAGGCAACAAGAAGCCCTTTTGCAGATCTCGTCTTTGTTTTGGGACAT
>JBBJLR010032958.1:0-12518 GCA_037577145.1 Brachypetersius gabonensis
CGTGTGGACGCTTTGATTTGCTTCAATGAGCAGAAAAATGGGCGGCGTTCAATAGGCGCTCACCTGGCGTCACGAACACCAGAAAAATGCCTGGTTCAGACGTCCGTGTGAACGAGGCCTAAAGATTTTCAAAATAGGTGCTGAAGTCCAGTATAGTATAAAACCTAAAATGTGTGTAATGTTATACCCCTCTTATATTTTGCATGTTTCTAGTCACTGCCTCTTCTCACCGGTAGCAAATGTCAAATAAAAGCTGTTAACCATTTTGCATAGTGGTGTTTGTTCCCTAAACAGGAACAGCTCAGATTTCAGTTGCGTTCGCTAAAAGCCCCTGAGGGCTTGTGTTAATTACCTCGTGTGGCGAAACTCTGAGGAGTTATCCTCCCACCCCGCCAGTCCTCAGCGTCTTCAGTCGATTGCTGCCATTTGGTACGTGTGGCGATCTTAATGAACGTCTTCTATAATAGCAGGGCAGATAAGTGTCCATCAGCTGCAGAATTTGAGTCACTGTCTCAGGAGGATGTGGCGTGACGCATGGCCAAGACGAGTTTTATCATTAGTGGCTTTGCTGACTGGTAGAATCTGCTGGTTGCCCTCTGTAGTCATTCCTGCTTCAGCAGGCTCCAGAAGACATTACTCAGACAAGCGTTCAGGGTGAGGAGTGAAAAGCAACACTTTCACACCGTAACCCTTAGAATTCTGAGGGTAGTTTTTCCATAATCGGAAGTAAGGCTGTCTCAGCCAGAGTTTATGAATTTACATAACTCGATCTGCACTGCTTCAGAACAGTCAAAAGTACCCCTTACGCGAGCCCCCATTTCCTCACACACACACGACACCTTCCAAACACCATCAGCTGAACGCTTCTTTTCATCTTTCAATAGACGGTGATTTTTAATGACTTTCAAATCATTCTGTACAACATAAGATCATGAAACAAAGCTTCGTGTGACGTGTGCGTTGGCTGTCGACCAAAATGCACAGAAGCTCCAAATAAGGATGTAGTTTTGGTTTTTGAAGTAAATTTTCAAATTTTTGAATAAAGTGCCACAGTCAGGGTCAAATGCTTCTGAATATTGGTGAGTGCAAAAACCTATTTACCTCCCACTATTTCCTGATATTAGGCCTGGTTTCATTGTCTCAACGGACAATTGCGTATGTGTCTCCTCAACTTGAGTCATAAGAGTCACCACCGACAACACGTAATGAAAGTTTAGAAAGGATTTAGGTGTTGGATTTGGTGTCCCAGATTTATGCATCATAACTTAATAGCAGGGAGCTCTAATGCTCTCATCATGCAGCATCATTGATCAGCCCTAGACGTCACTGCTCAGCTCTCAGTCCAGGCTGAGATACTCCCAACTTTATTTTTAAAAAACATAATTTTTGTCTGGAGTGTCCCCTGCCTGTTGGCTTTTCTTATGGATATGTTTCAGCATGTTTTCAGTTCTTTACTAGAGCAGAAATGGCCGTATGCTTCACTTGCAGCAGATAGAGGTTGGAAAATGTCTTCTGTGGTCCAGTCAGTGGAAATTTGGCACTGGTTTTATACACATACGAGAGCGTCCCCCTATAAAGACAGCGTTTTGAGCAAAGCCTGTGAATATGAAATTTCTCTTCTGTCCCATGCCGGGTGGACCTAGAGGGAGCCCCGTGTGAGCAGTGGACGTGTGAGGAGCTTTAGTTGCTGTTTTTAGCTCTTGGCTAGAAACTGGAGAAGTGGATTTATTTTTTCTTCAGAAATGTGATAAATAAAATGCAAATTCATACCGATGCAAACTCTAGACATAAGCATAGGTAATATGCAGGGGTTGACAATTTTTTTTTTGCTGTAGTACTCTGAGTACCTACATTAATGAATTGGTGTGCACCCAAATTCAAAATATTTGACCTTACCATCCGGAGTTATTTACGGAGTTAACAGTACATTTCAGTGTTTCTCGATCCATCAAGAAGTAGTAATAAAAAGACTGAAGCCCAGCTGCACATATAAACGGTACTGTGCAAAATTATTAGGCTCCTTTGGAAATTGTTTAAATCAATTTATGTAAGCAGAGAAGGACGTTCTGACAGCAAATACACAAGTTAAAATTTTTTAAAAATGATTTAATGAGGGATCACATACACACAGTGCACACATTATTTAAAAAAGATAATTTGAACTGTTCATTTGATATAGTCTGAAACTTCCAACAAAAGATTTTCATTGCAGTTAATTAGGTGTTATCCATCAATATAGCTAAAATTAAATCAATATTGTTTTGACATTAATAACAGTGTGGTTATTCTCTATAGTTTGAGTACACTGCAATAGAAATATGCAGCAGTAAAAACCACAGTATTATTTCATAACATGAAGCCTCATTCATTTTAGTCCAGAACAGATGGTTTTGTCTTTGCCTTGATGTTAGTGGTTTTTATATTCATTTTTGGCTTTGAGGTCAGATGTTTCAGATGAGTGATAGAAAACTGTTGCTTGTTAACTCTGCGAACAGGTTATTCAACCTTGTAGTGCGTCTGAAAGTTTGAAGGAAAACTAGATTTTTTTAATCCTTTGTAATCCTCTGTCTTGTCTAATCCTGACGGGCAATTACATAGATATCTATAAAAGCATTTGTTTTCAGAGGATGCATATAAAGTGTGTGTGTGTTCAGAGTGCATTAGACAGGTGTGACAGAAGGGCTGTGTGAGGGAGTGCATCCTGTGTTCTCTGCTCCTCTCTGTGACGGGGATGATGAGGGAAGTAGGGCAAGAGGAACTTCTCTAACAGAAACAAACACCAAACGCCTCATTTTCCTGCTGCTTCGGCAGCACCAGAGATCCTGATGTTGGCCTTGGTCTTGCACAGGGAAAAGCCATGTTCTCCTTGGGATTGGGGGTGAGGGGGTGGGGGGTTGGTCGGTTTAAGTTTATTATGTTTAAGTCTGTCAGTTTGTGCTGACAGACATGTTGCCCTTACAAGCATACAAATATTAGTGATGATTGCATTAAAACAGAAATGCATCAAAACTAAAACATTGAAAACTAAAACAGAAAAGCTGTTTTGGATTTCTGTACAATTGACAGTAGATTAACACAGTGGAACGAAGATGATCAGCTTTGTGTTTCATTACTAGAAGAGTCTAGTGAGTCATGTTACATTTAAACAGCGTGTGAAAAATTAATTTTGTTCTGATTTTTGTAGTTTTAAATGTGCCACGGCCTTTTTTGTCTCTTCCAATTTAAGAGAAATTGAATGAATTTCATCACATCACATATCACGATAAAGTATTCTGATGTAACATTTGTGCTATATGGCCCACACCTAAATCGTAGGTACGTAAGCTTTATTAATGCTAACCTTTTTAAATGCAGTTTTAGAAAACTGGAGAAATTGAGTCTTACCAATAGCACCCAGCACTAAACACATTTTTTTCACTCATTATGCAGCTGAATGGCATTCATCGCTTCAATTTCTCTCGTCAGCTGAGATGCTCTGCATTGTTGATTATATTAACAGCATGTTTAAGCTGCTTGAGAGAGAATGAGTGCCGCGCTTTGGAACATCACGGAAAAATCTGTTACCCCACCTTGACTCGTCATTGTACAAAATAAATTACACTGGGCCGTTTATAGCAGCGGTTCCAGGTTCTGTGGCCATTACTTTATGATTGTAGGGTTTGTGTGTGTAGGTATGTGAGCTTAATTGGAGGCCGTTTCTGCAGGAATTCTGGAGCCTCTGGCAATTTTTTTGCAGAGTGGCAGACTCCTGCCAGAGAGAGTTTCTTTTACTCCAGTTGTTATTTTCAGTACTAGCTCAGAGAAACTTGGATTGTGTTTGGATGATGGCTTTATTTGCGTGCGTGCGTGTGTTTTACACCTCCTGTGCATTTCTTTAGAGGAAAGTGTCAATTCTGTTGGAATAACAGCTGACAAAGTGAAGCTGCTGAGAGGTTGAAATTTTCCGAGCTATGCAAAACCAGAAGGCAGCCACAATCAGATTACACGGGTTAAAATTAGTACCAAAACATGACTCGTAATGTTTGATCTGGGCTTCAGAAGTTTTCTTCAGTATGTCATGTTGGCATTATTTTTATGCTTGGGGCTCATATACTACTGTTGGTAAAGCGGAGGATAAGATAGCAAGATATTTCTCACATTTTTACACTAGTTTGCTGTTATTCATTGTATGTATTGTATTTTGTATTAAAAAAGTTAACTTATTTTTTATTGCGGTAAAGCCAAAACCTTTACAGTTAAACTTGCTGGTCTTTTACAACATGCCCACAGAGTGGCCCAGTGGCCAGTGAGGTAAGCGCTTCACAATAACGTAACTGCACCACAAATCCTCATTTAAATGGACCTGATTAACATGTGAAGGTGAAAATGCACAGGTTGTTGAAACAGAACCAGCCTAAACTCAGTGTTGAACAGGTTTTTCCAGGAATGCAGAATGAGCAAGAGGTTTGCGTCACGGTCTTCCCCTTTAGCAAGGTTAAAACAACATGCACTCATTATTCACTGAAATACTGGTGTGTTTCAGTTATTTGTCAAGCTAAAGTTTGGCATGGACACTTGTGTTTTGGTGTTTTGCACGTCCGCTGTGTTTGCTTTTGAGGCGATGGAGCCTCTGTGGTTCTGAAAGTTCAAAATAGTGCAGCGTGAAGGTAATTAAGAGACGCCGGAGGCGTTTGCTATCACTGAACTTACAAAGTCAGAGCTGTTATGTTGTGTGTAATTTCTTAGGAGTTGTACTGATTTTTGATCTGCCTCTGCTGATGGAACTCTTGCGGGGTTATGTTCCAAGAGCACCCGCACATGGTGAAAATCTGCGTTGTTGTGTTCTGGTAAAAAAAAAAAAATTCCTAAAAATTCCTATTTTTATAGTGTAAACCCTAAATATGCCCCCAGAACGCTTTAATTTAATTTTAAACTCAGTTTAATGCATTACCCTTAAAGAAAATGTAAAGGTAAACCCATATTCGAATTTAAATTCCACGCTGAGATATGCAACTCGGAAGGTCTTGGGACAAAAGTATTGGGACACTGCAGTGAGGTGAACGGTTTTCTGCGAATAACCCCTGATCTACTCGGGCTAAGAATACAAATGAGGGCTCGTTGGAAAGGTCTCCTGAAGATCTACCGATTTGTGGAGTGTGTGTGTGTGTGTGTCTGTATAGTTTAATATGTCATTTAATATAATAGTAGTAATTATTATTATTATTGCTATTTTTTTTATTTTATAATGTTACTATGTTCTCATTTACATACCACTTTCCTAACATGTTCAGAACAAATTTTTCATTTCTCTTATTAGTAGATAATCCTCTATAGGAAATCTGTATAAATATATACTTTATGTGCTCAAATCCCTTTTTCATTTGTCTGCTTCACACTGTGATTAGAATGTATTTACTGTAGTCTTATCTATTGGCATGTAATTCATCTAAATGCTCACCCCCTCCAAGTAAGACCCTGTTATTTAAAGACTGCTCTGCCTCTGAGGATTGTAAAACCACCTGACTATAACACAGATTATGTGGATGTAAATCCATAAAATGAATATTCGGATTGTGCTGAACATCAAAGGTTTTGATTTCATATCTGTAAACCTCTCTAATCTCTGGCCCCGCCCCTGAATATTGTGACCATAAAGATGAATTGCATTCTGTAATATTTTTAAGTGATATTGTAAATGTATGCATTAGAGATGCTCTCCTATCATTTAACATTACAATACAGGACAGATGAATGTAATGTATATGATATTTAGCTTTCCTGGGGGTTGTGGAAACGCTGGGATAGAGATAATGCACAAACACAACAGCAGTGATTTTTAAAAATTATCAGGAAGAAAAAAAAAATCAAGCGGTTGTTTAAAAGATGCTGTTGAAGTAGCTGTATTCCAATCTGCTTCTGTGAATTTTATGCAGTTACTTTATGGAGGTTATTGTCGCTTGGTCGTCGTGATTCACTCAGGTGTTCTGAAAGTACTGATCATCATGTTTTTTTAATCAAAATCAGAAAGTTTATTGATTCCAGAGCAAATTGTTTATAACTGCACAGACACAGAGAAAAGAACAATATAAATAGTGAGTATAAAATAAGTCAGATAAAATAGTGAGTATAAAATAAGTCAGATAATTGTCTTCTCCAGAGACCGGTTTCTTCTTATAATAGGCCAGGAATGTCATTAACGACGTAGTTTATTACAATAATGATGTCATCAACATGCTGCCCACCCAGCTCTGTTCTTCCACTAACTGTGTTCTGTTCTGGGAAGGACTGTCTGCAGAGACTCCCTAAGTGACTCAAAAAAGGTTTATTTTGGGGAGACTTGTAGTAAGCTGAAGATTGGTATTGATCTAAATGTGTGTTTATCTGTTTTGTGTGTGTGTTTTGTGTGTTGAAGAGAGAGAGAGAGAGGGGGAGAGAGATTGGTTTGACCTTGTTCTTGTGAGGCTGTTGATTTCAGATTCTCTTCTCTTCTCTCCTTTCCCTCTTTCTCTCTTGCTCCGTCAGTCTGTTTATGTGTAATTCCAATACTTTGATGCTCTGCTCTAGAACCAGATAAAGGGTGACCTCTCTATTTCTGTTTTTGGATATGTTTATGTATATTTATATAATGCAATATATTTTTTGCTTTCTGCATATTTGCTCACCCACCTCTATACATTTTTCTTCTCACTAAACATGACTCATTCCTGCACCAGGTAGTCGTCAGTTTGATCCTCTCAGACATTTATTATATGGTAAAGAGTGGGCTCACCTTGTCTGAGTGTGAAATGTTTGGGAGACCAAGGACTGAATTCACCAGCCTTCAGTCATCTTCACCTCATGCGGAGTACCGTCCCTTCCAGACGTTGTGAGGGAAGCGGATGTGCATTTGAATAGTCCTTGGGTGTCTCGCCGGCTGTTGAACAAGTACATGTGTGCTTCATTCATTTATTCATTCTTTCTTTGTCTCCCTTTTTGTGTTCTCGCTGTGTCTCTGTGTCCTTCCTTTGGGAGATTGTCGAGAGAACAGACAGGATTGTGTTTTGTCTTGACTCGAGTCTTGTTTGAATGACTGCTGATGAGACGTGGTTTTTCCAATCTGGTGTAAAGATGTTTTTTTTTTAGTTATATTGCAATAATGGAATCATATCGCCCACCCGCACACAGGATGTGACCACTTATAATCCACTGTTTAGGAGTTTGCAGCCCTGCTTTCGTCATTGCAAAAATCAAAGTTCAGTTCGTCCAGGCATGTGCATTCCTTTTTTACCCCTGGGAGCTGCACACCCCTCTCCAAATTACACCATTTACCAAAATAAGCTCCTTCTGCTTATCACATTGGTTCCTATAGCATACTGGGAGGAACGGGAGGTTAATGCCCTAATGTGTCAACATACTTTTCATGTGCTTCTGTGCAACACACACACATTCACACAACACAGAGAAAGCTCTGCACAAGATCAGCCTGTCACCTTGTCCTTCAGACAAAAACAGTACCAATTTGGAGTTTGGGGGTGGTGGTTTGACGACAGAACACGTGTTTTGGTTCAGAACAGATTTAGGTCAACCGTACAGATTAGTGTTTTACAAACATTGAGTCAAATATGTTTTAAAAAGAAAGGACCTACTACATTTCACCTTCATTTCAAAGTAAAAGCAAACTTCTGTTACATTTGTTAGGTTTTCTGAAGAGGATTCCGTCCTCTTGCCTTTACTGTTTCTTGGTCTTAAGCTTCTATGTGACTGAAAATGTATCCGTCTTGAGCAGGGAAACAGTGGCACTGTTGGAATATCATTAAAAACTGTAGTGTCAGTGACTGCTCGGTTTAGATGGATGAATGGATGGAGGGTGCGACTGCCAGACCACAGGGGCCAGAAGCCTGATTTAATTAACCCTTTTATGCCATGTCCTTCCATGATTGGTTTAACTAACCTTTACACTGGGCATTACGCACGCACACGCACGCACACACACACACACACACACACACACACACACACACACACACACACACAACAGCATCTGTTTTAGCACTTGCTGCTAACCCCATTTTGGTTAATGTAATTTCAGCTCTGAAAGAGGCAGAAAAGCTTATTAGATAGAGCCAGCCTTATTTTCCTCTTTCTTCTTGTCTCGTCTCTTAAGCAACTTTATGATAAATAGGATAGTCACACAACATGCCAGATGTACAGCAGATCTTTTTACTCAATGCTTACAATCAGATTTGTTTTAAAACCACATTCGTATTTAATAAGGAAACAATATTTGTGAAATTCATAAATAAGTGATAGTGATAGAGGCCTATATTGTAGGTGTTATTCACTGGTCAGCACAGGCGAACCAGTATTTGGGCACAAGTGCATGTTTGTTGAACTTTAAATTTGAATATACTGATGCTTCGCACAAAGTGCAAACACGTCATATTACCACTCACTGTGTTTTGACCAGCAGTGCAGCATGGAGCAGACCTGCAAACATGTAACCAAACTGCTATTGGCTACTCACTAATTACACTATTGTACTCACTGTTGTATCATAACAACTGAACCAAACCACGTCTGTGAAAGTGAAAATAATTCGACTCCGAATAAGAAAACGTTGTTGATCCCAGGGGCAATTGCTTGTGACTGCAAAAATACAGAGCAAGGGACAATATAAACTATAGTCTAAATGAATCTTAATTAAAATCTGTAGATCTATATGAAAAATGACAATACAGTATGCTATATACACAAATTCTGTGGATAAATGCTATAGATAAGTAACAGTTAAGTGAAATCTATCAACACAGATGGAGACACAGATCTGTTAGGAGACACAGATGGTAGATACTGAACTAATAGAGTATGTGGCAGTTATACTAGCTATTACAGCCTTCAGGGGTGTGTCTTTGACTTCTTTATAGGATCTTTGTTAACACTGATCTCTTAATAAGCAACAGAGCTGCACAATATATCGTCTGCTAATTGCTAACACAGTATCAGTCTTTCCAAAAAAGGCTGCATTATACAAATGAGCCTCTAACCAATCACGGTTAGTGTTTCTGACAGGATGACCAATCACAGCTCTGGGTGTTCTGATAAACCCGAGGTCTTCATGTAATCCAACAAAAGTCTAATTATTTTCAACCATTAAAGCCTTTTCAAACCATTTGCCAAGATGTTCTTAAGGGGCCCGTATTCTACATTTTCCTTCTATTTAATTTTCTCACACATACATAATTCCTAATTCTTTTTTATATAACCATTTTCCAACTTAATACCCATGAGCTCCAATGTTATGAACACAGTCCTGATGACAGAATGGGAGTTCAGTGCCGTCGGTGTGTAGAAACACTGACTGAAAAGGAAGTGGATCTTTTCCGTGACACAGGCAGCTGAAGAAGTGTGTTTGGTGTGAATTAGCTTTTGCAGAGCACATGGAGTGATGCTATTTCCTCTTCCCTTCCCCCTCACTTCCTCCTTTAGTTAGTCTGGTGGCTGAAGTTTGCGTTGTCCTTTTGTTCGCTCCTTTCAGGAAACCAGCACACCCTTCCTGTGGAGCACAACCGTGTCTCTCTCTCACTCTTCTCTCTCTTTCTCTCTCTCCTCCTTTTATACTGTATTTTATATTGTTATTGTCTTTGCGTTTCCTCTGGGATCAGTAAAGTTTTCTGATTCTAATTAAGGTTTAAGAGAGAGATGTCAAGGAATAACAGTTTGCGAGCTGCCTGTAGGAAAAGCAACCAAACACCCATATACTCACAACACCACCACCACCACCACAGCTGTCTGGCGCACTGTTTAGCATTCATGCCTCATGCTTGGAAAAATAATGTTTTCTCATCCCCTGGGGCTAAATAGCAGGCCTGGTCCTTCAGCTTTAGGTAATAAAAAAAAAAAGATTTTAAGCAGAGTTTCCAGATCATTCAGACCTAGTTTAAAGTTATTATATTCAGTTTCACTTGTGAGGTCCTCAAAACACAGCACACAATAAGCAGGTGCACCCAGCCTTTCCACTGCTGACTTAGTAGTTGCTCTACTTTTGATCCTCATCACTTTCACACGTGTGAACCCAACCACAGCTTCTTGAAAAGTATGCTGGACAGAGCAAAACTATTGTTTGTGTATAAACGCATATTCAACGTTTAGATAAAGTTTGAAAATAGCCAATCCGAGAGCGTTATTAGTTACTTCTTGCTGCTGATTTGCTTCTGCCCATTGAGGCATCACTGGCAGCGGCAGTCTAACATTCCTGCATCAGAAGTTTTTCAAGTGTTTCTCTGCGTTCTTGTCTTGTTCTTCTTAAAGCGCTGTATTTTAATTAATGTAAATTATTTTGCTTATACCAAAGAAAACGACGACACCTAGCAAAGAAAACGCCTGTGCATGAATTACATTACAGTCTATACAGAGGAAACATCTGTATTTTACATTCTAGCACTGCAGGAGACAGCTGTTCAGTGTAAACTGTACAGTAGGAATATGGGTTTACCCTTAAATTTAAAATAAAATTACAGGGGCATATTTACACATCACAAATTTGCGTTTTTTCATAATTCGCGGGCACGCTTGGAACGTAACCCCCTCGAATGTTAGGGGTTAACTGCAGCACCCAAACATAAACATCCAAGACAAGCATTGTGAACGAGACCCAGGCATCACAAAACCCAAGAAATATATACAGAGGATGTTTAAATGTCCACTAACAATAAAAGTTAGCAAAAATAGGAAACTCTGCCCAGTCCATTTATTCAAAAAATTAAGCACAAAACACATAGATGTATGTATTTATATAGTGTGTGTATGTATGTGTTTTTTGCTTAACTGTTGAATAAATGGACTGGGCAGAGTATCTTACTTTAGTGGACGTTTATTGTGAACACGTTTCGTTTTAGTGATAAATTATTTTAAGATTATATCTTGATATCATCTGTCCTTTAAGAACACCCAACAACTACATCATTGTTTCCGGCAGGAACATTTCTCTGCCACGCCTAAACCTATTCTGCCACGGCAAAAGAAAAGGAGCAAAAATCAAATTTTTGGAGCATTAGCACACTTAAATGTGAGATTTCTATCAAATAATTCAAGGCTTAAGCTTTCTCCAGAGACCTCAGTAGTGCTTAATGGAGCGTGTGACTCTGGTTTAATTTTGAATGCTTGTCGCTTTTATATTGGATGTACTGCTGTGTGGATTAACACGTTCAAAAGGCCATTGTTAAGTTCTGGAAGGGAGTATAATTGGATACACATGTGCCTGCATATGTACTTTTTGGTGTTTCCCACCTCATAAAGCCTGAGCAATGAGCACAGGTGTGTGTGTGGATGTGTGTGGTGTGTTTGAGAAGGAGAGAGACGGTTCACACTCTGATCAGGTGTGAGGTGTGGAACATTGGAGAGCAGCTGGTTGATGGAGGTTCTCCACTTCCCTGTTCATTTAGACATGTAATTTTGAAATTAAGACTAAAGCTACCCAGTTTTACACCATGTACCATTAAATCACTGAGCACTGGATGCAAAATTACATCTGAAAGTGGCAATTCAGCTTCGTTGACTGTGAAATGTTAATCATAACATTCAGAAAAGAAATTTTTTGGCAAACTTGTTTAACTACATCAAAGCTTAATAATGTTTTTATTTTGCTTCCAAAGATCCAGTCGTTCATTTATTTTAGTGTGGTGCTTAGGAACAGTTCACCAGGCTTCCTGAAGGACTTTCAAAGACTAATTTTCAATCCAGTCCCTGATCCTGACCAGTTTCAGAGGAATGTTTTTTGTTTATTAAGACACAGTGACCAACGTATGAATCGTCTAATTTAAGGCCAGAACATGTGAAGAAACGGACGCAACAGGTTTCCATTTCTTTCATTAAATCCACTCAAAATGACAGGAATAAAATAATATTTTTGCACCAACAAAGTGATACAAAGCAAAATGTAAAGAAAGGTCCCTGTTGTGTAAAGTGTACCACTGCGCCTCCCTCTTGCACACCGCTTTACCTGCTAGTCTTAATGAACTTTAATTTGTTTTTCAGGTGCAGCTATTTTCAGTGCTGCATGAAAACATGTTTGCATGTAAATAAACAGCAGATTAAAATTGTATTGACTGATAATGAATAAATTGCACCAGAACTTAACTTCAGTCTGTAAAGTACTGTTTTAAAATATAGTGTAAGTCATCAGAATTTTTAGGCCTTCCGAAATCAATACCAGCGTCAGCCACACAGTTTATATATTGATCCGGCCCTGAAAAATGCCAGGCTGTATTTTAAAACGTGGTGCTAATGGCTCTTTATCAGCAGTGCTGGGGTGTTGTGTAAGAGAGCGGGTCTGCGCTGCTCTGGGGGTTTCAACAGCAGTTTGTTCTCTGTGGGATTAAATATGCCAGGAAGGCTTTCATCAGGAGAGCTGGCAATACTCCACTCCCCGGAATCGTTGGCACAACAACCGAGAGGGGGAGTTTGGCTGCCTCTCACCCCTCACAAACACTAATACACACACACACACACACACACACACACACACACACACACACACACACACACACACACACACACACACA
>JBBJLR010032987.1:0-12517 GCA_037577145.1 Brachypetersius gabonensis
CCAGGCATTTGGTTAACTTACAGATTGTTTTGAACTATTTCTACTTCTGTGTATATATTATCATTTTATGTACAGCGTTTTTTGACTTTCATGTCTGTGAAAGGTGCTTTATAAATAAACTTTACTTACTTACTTACTTCTTTCATGGCAAATTTGCCATGCTATATATAAAATCTGTCTGCTCAGAAAAAGCCTACACCTATAAAGATTAAAGGACTTTTTGCTGTTCTATGTAAAATTAGTACTCTTTCGACATTAGCCGTCAGTGCTATGGATTAGCTAGCAATGCTACCGACTAAGGGGTTTCCACTCTTTCCTTCTCCTGCAGGCCAGAAGATGTGCTGTGGCAGCATTCCCATGATACCAGCGTGCTGCTTCACTGCGTGCTGTGGCCAATGGTTAGTCTATTGGTTGGCACGCTCATCGTGCTTCTCACAGTCTGTGCTCGCTCTCTGGCTGTCAGAGCTGAAGCTATTCAGAAGCAGAAGTTCTCCTAAGAACCATCGCAGACCAAATTACTTTTACGCACATGGCAACTTCCATTTGGCTTCTGAGACGCACCTGCTCATGGCACCTGCTTTCCGCAAAGCTGTGGAAAGCTGATTGCAGAACGCAAGGGCATTTTATATGTTGGACTAAAAACCCAGGATGTGTGATGAGTGATGGCGAGTCCTGGTAAGTCTAGATTACTGGAGCTAATTGAGGACAATCTCAGATTGGTTCAATTTTGCTGGAGCTTATCCAAAAAAAAACACATTCTTAAATTATATTTGTGGTTATGTCTATTAAGGCCATAGGGAAACATAATATAAAGAGTAGCTTCACCACGTTCGCTGACGCTGTTATTGATGGTGCTTTGGTGGTCAGTTTCCATTCTATTTCAGTGTTTGTGTGCTAGCCTCTTTTTCATTTGTACCTGTGTGATGTGCCATTTATGTCTCTGTAGTACTTATTACAAGATGCCAGTCGCATGGTGGGATGCGTTAAGTAGCATTTGCTAATGTAGCAAGAAATATTTTTTGTTCTTAGAAGATTCATTTTGACATCTTCCTCTACCTCATCCATGTTTCAAGCATTGCCAAACTTGTCATTAAGAATCCCTAATCTAAACATCATTTTCACTTTTTTGTAGTCGCCATAGTACAATGCTTATATTATATATGTATATATATATATATATGTATGTATGTGTGTATATATATATATATATACATATATATATATATATATATATATATGTATATATTAGGGGTGTAACGGTACACAGATGTCACGGCTCGGTACGGTTCACGATACAGCAAAGTTAACTCGTTTAATCCCAATTTTTTCCCTGCAAAATAAGTGCATGCATTTTATTTCCCTAATACACAATATGTTTGAATTTTTTCATTTCTTGGTGGTTATGATAGTGAAAATGTAGGTTTTATATTGTTGCCGTTGGGAATCCACATAGTCTATAGTCTATTGTGTACACCCACAATGTGGTACATGTGTAGGGAATGGGTAGGGAACCCCTAGACCCTCTGCGATTACTCACACAGCGCAGGGCCCCCCCACACTGAAAAAATCCAAGACCCCAAGGCCCGTCCCCCAGCTGGGCGGATCCCACCGCAGCGACCCAACTGGCCACCCCCGACAGGAGTCCGCTCTTCCTTCCAAGATCTCATGTAACACCCCCTGGCCTGACCTCTGATATTTTTAAGTTGTGTAGAAAAAAAAATTAATAAAATAAACAGCCAAAAACTTTGACAGGTAGCATAACTAGCATTATGACTATGTGTTATGCTAAGGGCAACATATGTTGCCGTGCTTACATTTACTCTTCGTACGGTGACAAGATGCATGCAGGCATATAATTCTCATTAAATGTTAGTAGGATACCCTTTCACTATTCAATTAAACTTATGTAGCCATTTTTATAATCAGTGTTGTCACAAAGCAGCTGTACATGCGTTTAATATATAATATATATTTTTGTAATATCTGTTAATTAAGGTATTTTACGAAATTCCTCATGTATAAGTTTGACGCAGACATCTCTTTCCAGAGATGCAGGTTGGATGTAAAGGGGCCTGGTCATGTCTCCATTAACACCGGTCACATGGCATTGATACAATTTAGAGAAGACAACCTTTTCTCTTTTTTAAAAAACTTGTATTAGCTGCCCAAAGCCAAAACATCATTTTTAGAGCTTCCAAAATAAAATAACCCACCGGCAACAATCGTTGCTGATGGGATTAAATGGGTTAAGCAACAAAAAGTTCTAAAGAATGAGGCTTGGTTTGTTTTTGTTTATTTTAAATAAACAGCAGTAAACACACACTCTTGCTTATATTTTCATGTATGTGTAAGGCAGCAGAAGTGTTACGCCAGAGGGTGGCACTATTGCACCACACTACGACCCAGGTTTATGATTTACTTGCACTTTTTGGTCCCTCTGTGATTCCAATCACGTCTTCTTTGTCGTACCGTGTATTCGCGTACACGTACCAAACCGTGACCCGTGTACCGTGAAGAAGTGAGAGTACAATGGAATTATGACCATGCCAGATAATAAAATAACTTTTTGCTGGGTACACAAACAATGATACTAGCCAAATTATTAAATATAAGCCCGAATGATTGAACAGACTTGATTTTAGTAATGTTTTTCCATTTAAGTGACATATTTCTCATTACTGCAACATAGCGAGATACTCTTTTGGATTTAAATTATTTACACATATATATTTTCCAAAATATTGTGTATTACAGTTTAATCTCATTACTGAAGCATATTGACAGCCATTGAGGTTTAACTTTTCATTTGTACCACATTGTATTTTGTTGTCATCATTCATATTCTTAGAGTTAAGAAAATATAAAAAGATTACAAATTACAAAAACAGTTACAAGTAATTTTTTTTTTCTAGCAAAAAAATTATAAAATGAGACCTACCAGATATGAAAACAGGCATGTGAACAACTTACAGTTATGAGAATTGGAGTAAAGAAAACTACCTGCATGATGATTGTGACAAATAATTATAGACATGGTACTAGGTGATTTTATGACCAAAGGAGAAAAAGCCGTAAAGAAATGTAGTTTGTTCTTTTTAAAAGGTAAATTAAACATACATTTTACTGCTAAAATAAGGCTAATAGTAATAAGGCAAACTGGCATTTTTATTTGTATTACAGCATTGTGGACGTACCAGCCATAAGCTACAACTCCTGGAACCTGCAGTTGCCTTTAGCTGTCTGACAGTCACTGTACATGTAACTTTATTATACATGTGCTTTTAAAAGCTCATCAAACATTGTATGTAATATGACTGTGCTTTCTTTCTATGCTGAACAATCACTTATTGTGAACTTATTCAGGCTGACAGTGGAGTGAGCTCATTGAACACTGAAAGGCAGTACTTCTGTGATCAAAAAAGACATTTCCTTTCCAAAAATAGAAATTATTAATATTGTGTTTAGAGGTAATGTGATTTAGCCTGTACTCTGGGTGTTTCTTGATTTTGATGTCAGCAGTACTATTGGACTGCTCCTGCTCAGATTGTCTGAAACTAATCCCAGATTTGTGAAGCTTGGTCAGGATTCAGTATTAATACCATGTTAAAAACATAATATAAGCTGGTACATGGATGTGAAAAGTTGAACACACTGATTTAGGACTGGTAAATGCAACTATTTTTACCTTGTTAAATATCAATTATAACCTAAATGTGTGCTCTAAATAAAGACCCATGGTTTGGCATAATTTTTTTAATTACTGTTATTTTCCATAAAATATTAAATAAATGTAACCAATTACAATTCAAATATTGTTACAAAACCAACTTCCCCTTTTTAAAATAAAATTGTATACACTCTGATAACAATACCTCTTATGAAAGGCTAAGTTACGTACATGGTTACAAACCAGATGCTTGTTTCATTCATCTATTGTGTTTATCTCAAAGTAAGACCGATTACATAACATGACATAATATATACATAATGTAACATTACATCTATTTAAGCTGCAGACTCACTTGAGCATTTTAATGAGCCAGTCTGAAAGTACATTTGCTTGTTTAGAAGAGCTTTTATGAGGGGCAGATGATATTTTTATGTGAAGGCTATGTTTACTGAAAGTGTGAGATTTCAAGCTAATTGATAATGTATTCAACACTATGACATGATGACCTACCAAATGTTGAATTGTTTTTTGTAGCAACTGCTTCATTTCTAATGACTAGGACTGATATGGTTTAGAATATTCCAGTAGTGTTATATAACATAATTAATTTTAGTGCTTGTCACAGTGTGGTTCTGGGAGGGAATGGGGCGGACACCACAATATGGTTATAGATATGGATTTAATAAAGATAAACACAAACACAGAACAATCCCCGACTCAGGGTCAACATAAACAGTACATAAACACAAGAACAGAAACAGGAAAATGCAAACACAATGAAAACACAGCAGGGTAAACACAATACATATTTATAAAGTCTTTATTTCAGTCTAGGCTGGATCCCACTTTAAAAATGTAAACAAAAATTTGACAATGGAAATATTTGTTGACATTACTGAAAATGATAAATAAATTCTAAAATACTTTCAAAATCTGCAGTAGCCACACACTGTTTAAAGCAGTGGTTCTCAACTTTAGGGCTCTTATAAGCACAGGGGACTGATAGCTCAAAGTAACATGGGTGCAGTTTGGCATCCAGCGTAAAAGTGTAGCAGAGTTGTGGGCTAATTCTCAGCCACAAATCAGTTTTGTATTTTGTTAAACCTAGTTCAACAAATATAATAATGTGCCTGTTTGCATTCAGTTTGCATCCAAGTACTGAATCTCAGCTTATAGCCAGTCTATAGGCATGATATTCAGTTACTGCACCACATTTCAACAATCTTACTGGCTCATTAGAATGTCTCTCCCCACATATCATGCAATCTATATAATCTAAATTACAATAAAACATTCTGGGTGAGATCACTGTGAGTGCAATGTATATGCTGTTGTATACTTTATACATTTTAACTTAGATGGTGTTTGTGATTTATCAAGATTCAAGATTCAAGAGAGTTTATTGTCAGCCTAGACACAAGTACACAGATTGTTGAAACAGCATTCTTTGAAGCAATTGTGTGCATAGACCAAGCCACCAAAAAGAAAGACAAAGTGGCAGTCACATTTTATCCCAAAATAAATGTTGCTGTTCTGAAATTAATGTAGTTACTGCCATTAGCAGATATGAAATATGAATCTGATAATAAAATATTAAACGATATTCTTATGAAATATTAAACATGAAGAATATTAATGAAGCAAACATTGAAAGCCTTTTGAAGAAAATGAATGTAACATTGTTATTTTTGCACTGTATCTGAAGCACATCCAATTGCAAGTGAGGGGTGCTTCAGATACAGTGATAATCAGGCCAGTGGTTTGTATGAAGCAGTTTCAGACTCTCTGACTGGAATCCAGTGGTGTAATGCTTGGGGTACTGAAGTACCTTGTGTGTTCTGATAGTTTCAGGGTTTTTCAGTTAACCAGTTTCATTTGAAGTTTTATTTATTCATCTTTTTTTGTTTAATTTATTTATTAAATTTTTGGAGGGTTGGGGTAAATTTGGTTTGTTTTTTTATGACTATATGTAACTGTTTAAAAGTGGAATATTTGTCTATAAAAAAATCCAAATTTTGTACTTTGTCAGATGGTTTAAGTCAGATGGTCAAACTTTCTGGCCCATAAGAAATTTTTTCAGCGCGTGATTTTGGCCACAAACCTGAAAGCGTTCATCATTGCACCAGGACAGAACCAGTTTATATATATATAATCATAAGAATTCACTTGTGGTAAAATTATCAGGCTATATATAATTTACTGACAGCCTATAAAATGGTCTGATGTAGCAGATTTACAGGCATCAGATGAATAAAATTAAATGAAATGAATAAAATTATATTTGTTTTTGCACACACGTAATCACTGCTGATGAGCTTTGAGCTACTTTATACTTTATAATTAAATTTTTTTTCATAGTACTTTGATAAGTCCTATTGTACATCAATTTTTGAGTCATTGTTTTGTCTTGGGCTTCTGGTTTATGCAGTATTCACAATACTGAACACAAATCAAGTTAAATGCACATTGTCATAGACGTAGCTACATCAGCACTCAAGGCAACAAACCACCTATCAGAGGAAACTATGATTGCCTTTCTGTTTATTGTTGTGAGCTGTATAGCCATTATCTTATTAACTATCAGGCTAGCAAAGTAAAGAAACAGCATAAACGTCACATAAAACTAAAGTACTGTAAATTCCAACAGGAATTCAACAGATACAATATTTTAAAAAGTATTTTATTGCTTTGGCTTTGTCTGACATTTGCTTTGCATCTGATAAGGAGAACAGGGCATACTAATCTACAATGAGGTTTTAAAATAAGGAAGATTTGAAAACAGATCTGGAATAGTGTCAGATAGTAACTATTTGTGTAGTTGGTTCCTACATTTATGTTGACTGTTTGCAATAATGGTCAAGTATAGATATTTATACTCAGCAAACTGAGTATTTTTTTTAAAACTGGCCCGGGATTTATTTTCAAGCCACAAAATTTGTAACAGCACACTTCTTTTACAAAGATCTTAAAAAGAACAATTATTTTTGAACAGGTCACCTCGGGTATGTAAGCATACTTGTATGTAAGTATATAAGTATATAAGAGACTAAACCAGAAGCCCAGGCTCCCATAGTTCTGCAGTATAGGTGAGGTGGGGAAATTCTGCTGCCATTAACAAAAATAATGATGGTGATAAATAAAATAATTCTTATTAACATTATATTCTTACTGTCTAAATACAACCCCAAATCAGAAAAAGTTGGGACAGAATGTTAAATTAAAATCAAACTAAAAACATTACTTTGTTAAATTATCTTTGACCTGTATTACATTGAAAACAATACAACAGCACTTTATTTAATGTGTTCCTGTAGTGTTGAACATTGGACAGAGGACGCAAGAGTTTCTTTTAATAAAGAATAATTCCAAGTCACTAATTTTGATGCAGGTTTGGAAACCTTTCGTGCTGGGCTCCTTCCTTCGGGGTCTTGGTGACAGCATGTTGGTAGATCTGAATCGGTTGGCCTTTAAGCAGGAGAGCCAGGGGCAGGACACAGACAACCAATCACAGGACATGACATATTAAATAACTAATGAGGGCTCTTTAACTGAACATAGAAAACAGGTGCAGTATTTGCATTATCGCTGATGAGCCGATGTGGAACAGGTGGGTTGCTAGACACCGCCTGAACACAAAACAAACCTACAAATGAGGTGTGTCCGAAATCGTGCACTTGCGTCAGTGCACTGAGATTTAGTGCGTAGTGCGCACTGCGCACTGCCTTCTGTAGTGCGCACTACTGTGGGTCAGTGCTGTGCTAAACGGAACACTAACGTTTTGCACTTAGCGAAAGTTACGGACTAACATTTGCTCGCGATTCTCCAGCCGCCAGAATATCTGCCAGTTCTACAGCAGTGTACATCAGTAAAATAATTTTATTAACGTTACTTACATTTACATGAACCAGCTGCCTCCGCTTGGGCTTGTATTTCATTGTTTGCGCCATTCTCCAACTCGAAAACTTATTTATGGACACTTATTTATGGAATCCCCCTCAAGCTCAGTTCTCCGGTGACACTTCTCTAGAGTCCCCAGATGTGACAGTTCCTCATGAATTTTATTGTCTTTTTGTTTTACATAAACACATTCCAATTTTGGTTCTTGCAACACATTTCAAAAAACGTTGGAAGAGTAAAGCATTTACCACTTTGTAATGTTGTCATTTCTTTTCACAAAACTTAAAAGACGTTTAGGAACTGAAGACACAAAGTGATGAAGTGTTTCAGGTGTAATTTTGTCCCATTCTTCCTGCAAACAAGTCTTAAGGTGGGCAACTGCACGGGGTCTTCGGTGCCATACATTCTCTATTGGACACAGGTCGGGACTGCAGCAGACCCGTACCCTCTTCCTCCACAGCCAGGACTTTGTAATGTGTGCAGAATGTGGTTTTGCATTGTCTTGTTAAATATGCATGGGTGTCCCTGGAAAAGATATCTTTTTGAAGGCAGCATATTGTGCTCCGAAATCTCTATGTACTTTTCAGCATTAACACTAGAACCGCCAACAATCAAGTCACCCCTAGAACTGCCAAGGGGGATCATTTCAACCCTCCCTTTGGACTTGTTGCTGGTAACAGTCTGGATAATCCTTTCCTTCTTTGGTCCGGAGGACATAGCATCCATTTCTCACAAAAATACCTGAAATACTGATTCATCTGACCACAGTACACATTTCTTCTGTGTGATGATCCGAGCCCAGAGAAGTCGACAGCGCTTCTGGACGCTGTTAACATTGGGCTTCATTTTGGCACAGTACAGTTATAACTGGCATTTGTGGATGTAACTACATATTGTTGTACTTGCCAGTGTAGTCGTGAGCCCATGTGATGATATCGCTCATAGGTGAATGACAATTCTTGATGCAGTGCCGCCTGAGGGATTGGGGGATCACAGATGTTCAGCTTAGCTTTTGCTGCTTTTGTATCAAATCATACTTACAAACACCAGTTGATATCACCTGTTTCAAATCACACCATTATTTAACCAATTTAACTCATTACTAGGCCTAAATTGCTCCTTTCCCAACCTTTTTTGGAATGTGTTGCAGGTCTGAATGACAGGAAAGGATGTATATTTACAAATGAAATGAAGTTGACCAGACAAAACATTTTGGAACAAAAATATTTTGTGTTCATATTGTCTGCAATGAAATACAAGTCAAAGTAGAATTTAAAATCTTAATACTTTCTTTTTTATTTGTACTTTCCATACTGTCCCAACTTTTTTCTGATTTGGGATTAAGAAATTCAGTGTGGCTGCCTGCTGAATATATTAAGAATATATTATGAACAAAAATACAATTATGCTTCTAAAAATATTTGGGTGATTTTGAGAGAATCCATTAAGAAATGTTCAAGTACCCTTTAGAAATTTCAACAAATATTAAAAGTATGTAAAATCCTACTTAGGCCAGATCTACAAAACAGTATTTTTACAACAAATACACATTAATGCAGAAGAAAGACGTAGCAAGAATATTTAAAGACGATATCTTTAGAGCTAATTAGAGGAACACGGTTTGGCTTCAGATTCATCTTTGAAGCCAAACTGGATTTATTACTAATTCAGTCACACATCTAAGATAAGATAAGATAAAAATGTCTTTATTAACTAGATCATGTATTGGATAACTACAATAAATACATGGCTCCCAAAAGTAACAGTATTGTAGAGCAGTAGCAGAGATTGTTTTTGATTGGTTTTTGTTTTATTTTGTTTTTATGTTAGAACAAGAAATCTGTACTACAGTCTTTACAATTGTTTTTCAATTATTATTTGTATTTATTGTAAAATTAGTGGTTTTATAAACATTTTATAAACAAATAGTGTGCAGATATTTTTTTAAAACAATGTTATTAGGTGCTTTAGACTTTTGCACCGTACTGTACAGTGGTATGCAAAATTTCAGATACCCATGGTAAATTAAGTTTTTGGATTTTGTAAGTGATAATAAGCACCAATCTTCCACAGAGAACACACCACAGCACATTTAAAGGCACAATCATTTATTTACTGAATGTAACATATTTGGAAAAATGTAGCATGTGCAAGTTATGAGATTTTATATTTTATACTGTTTTATTCTTGTTAAACTAAGCAAATACAATGAAATTGTGCCTTAAAATGGCAGAAAAATCATTTTAATGTGTGTGTATGTATAGAATGGGGACATTCTTCAGGTAGTTATATAAAATTCCCTGGTGCATTGATGAACCCCACAAAGGTAAAAAAAAAAGTATCAGTTTTAGATCTTTGTATCATGAGGTCAGTTTGTGATTTGCTTAGAACTTCTAAACTTATCCTGCCATTTGTCAGCAGTTTGCTCCTTCCCTCTCCTCTGCCTTATATGCTCTACACCAAATAACCTTCACAGCACTCGCTCACATCACAGCTTAAATCGACATGCTTAGATGTGACTAGGACAACACTCTGGAGAAGTTCACACACAGGTGATGCTAGATTGAGTGAATTCTGACATTGTCAGACACACTTCTGAGAAATGTAACATATCAAACAGCTGTATTCTGAATGGTGTGGAGAAACCACATAGTGATATATCATGGTAACTCATTGAGTAGTGCCTCATTTCTTTAAACAAAAGATCTTTCAATAAAATATGCTATTATATTGTTAGTAGTTGTTTATTTTGGTCAAAGTTCCGGTGGATCTTCATAATAAAGGCTGGAAACAATACTGTGTGTTTGGAAACATTAATGTGTCAACTATTCTAATTTAATGTCTTATCCTAACTTGTGTGGTGACATCAATGTGGCTAATGTAAATTATGCATGTATTTGATGGAGGGTTCCACGATAGCCATGCTTATCTGAAAGAGAGAGAGACCTGGATATTTTTGGCATGCTCATCTCATACTGTGTATGCAATCTTCAAGAAAGTGTGTCTAGATTTCCTATACACACTTGCAATAGACATAATTAATGAATTATGTCTACTAGAGTTAACCACTCTAGTAGTGAATAACGTTTTTTTATTTGAGGCTGCTGAAAGTATTGTAAGCCCGCTGACATTAAGGAATATGCTGCTATAAAAATGTCTGCAACAATATTTGGGTAGGGAGTGTGGGTAATATCCACATACACGTAGGGTTTCCAAACAGAGCATTGCCAAAATTATCACACTGCCTCTCCTATCTTGCCTTCTTTCTATCGTGCATCATAGTGCTAGCTCTTCCACAAAAAAGCAATGCACACACACCCAGGCATCAACATGCTCACATGCACCTTTGGTGGTTGACAGGGCTCTTTTTTGCTAACATGGGCACTTTTTTGCTATCCAAAAATATCATTATTCACTGTCATAATAGCAGAGCATTATCAGATTGAGTTTAAACATGACTATTGAACCAAGGTAGTAACATTGGCCAACTAATTTTGTCAATTTTTCACAGAACATCACAGACATGCCTTGGCATACATTTTATTTACATTGCTCTACATTAGAAGATGAGATTAAAACCACAGTATGTGTGTGTGTGTGTGTCTTTGTGTGTATGTATGTATGTGTATGAAACCTGATATATATGGACTGAAACCCGATATAAGGCTGAACAATTGTTGTGATTATATTTGCCTATTATAAAATCACGTTTTTTAAATCTTAACCCAACGACAGGCTAAGTTGGCAAAAGCTATGGATTCCTGTGTTCAAGTCAGCCTCCAAACAACGTTTTGGCTAAATGTAGGCACTAACAGTTTAGATTGTTGTTAGCTCTTTAGTTAACTTTTCTCATACTTTGGAAGTTTCCTAAAGAAATCAATTTCGGTTTATAAATCTTAACCTCAGGTAAGCCAGGCTAAGCTAGCAAAGCTATGCATCTCTGTGTTCCAAGTCAGCCTTGAAACAACATTTTGGGTAAATGTAAGCACTAAAAATGGGATTTTATAATGGTCAAATATAATCCCAACAGTTTTTTCAGCCTTACCAGGGTTTGTTTTTCAACAGATTTTGAGAAAGCTTCCCTGTGATGTGTGCCATGCTAGTATGCAGAACCAGCATCATATTATCAAAGCTACCACTAGTTCACTTTAAAAAATAATATCAAGACAAGCAGTCAGTGTGTCTTTGATCCATCAGTTTGTCCAGGCCACAGTTTGAAATTGTATTACAGAGTGGCAACACACAGAAAAATCTGTAAAAAAGTTCCGTTCCAAAGATTTTAGTTCCAGTCCTGTATATATTTGATTTAAGACAAGTTTTTTGTCATTGACTGCCATTATAAGTGCATAAAAATATATAGAAAGATTTGTATTGAAAACAATTCCCCAAAATCTTTTAAAATGTTATTGTTTTCTAATCAGAAAACCCAGATTCCACGTCTAGTTGTATAATTTTATATGGTGCTTTTGCCACTCGCAATATGATGGGCAGGCTGACGTTTCGTGTCAACTGGGAACACAGTGAATGCAGAGTCTATTTATATATGCGTCTTTGCAATTATGAAAGTCAAACAAGCAACCTTTGTAATTGCATTTCCCAAGTAAAGTCAGGGAAAAAATCCAGTCTCTCTTAAACAACAAAGACGTTATCGATACAGAGGAAACAGTGAAGTTGACCAAAGCAGTGCCAGCCTGTAATTTCACGTTCAATGTATATATATCGCATTTTTTCATTCAATATCATTTCAGTACATTGCGTACATGCAATAGTTCTACAAAATATATTTTATACAGACAATAGGTGTAAAACAGAAATTGTTCACACAATCAAAGCCATTTTTTTTACTTTTTTTTTATTTTTTTACTTTTCTTTGAAGACACTCTATTCATTAAGATGGGATTTTACCCATTTACCAGGATTACACAGAGAAAGATCAGGTTTCAGTATATA